>JARPMJ010005905.1:0-57909 GCA_033366665.1 Phoxinus dragarum
ATAAAATTTTCAATATTTTTCAACTCATATAATGTGGGGAAATACACTCAAAAATTTTCTATATTTTTCAACTCATATAATGTGGAAATACACTCAAAATTTTCAATATTTTTCAACTCATAATGTGGGAAACACACTCAAAATTTTCAAATATTTTTCAACTCATATAATGTGGGAAATGCACTCAAATATTCAACTCAGAATGTGGGACATGCACTCAAAATTTATCTAAACTGAAATACTGATGTCAGCCCACTACACAATTATAATCACCTAATAATGTTAGAAAAAATGAAAGTGACACCACAGTGACAATTTAACTTTTTTTTATTTTAGCTTTTTAAAAACACAAATCAAAAGGAGATCAGTCAAGACAAAGTGTTTGTGATAAATTAAAACAAAAGGGAAAGGAAATAACTCCATAAAAACAAAAATGTGCATTAAGTGTTAAAGGGATACTCCACCATTTTTTTATATTAAAGGGGTTAGTTCTCACCCAAAAATGAAAATTAATGTCATTAATGACTCGCCCTCTTGTCGTTCCAAGCCCGTAAGACCTCCGTTCATCTTCGGAACACAGTTTAAGATATTTTAGATTTAGTCTGAGAGCTTTGTCCCTCCATTGAAAATGTATGTACGGTATACTGTCCATGTCCATAAAGGTAATAAAAACATCACCAAAGTAGTCCATGTGACATCAGTGGGTTAGTTAGAAGTTTTTGAAGCATCGAAAATACTTTTTGGTCCAAAAATAACACAAAATAAGACTTTATTCAGCATTGTATTCTCTCCCGGGTCTGTTGTCAATCCCGCGTTCAACGACTCCACAGTGACGCTGCTGACGTAAGACGCTGATGACGTGTTATCTGGTGCGCCCGAGCTTCGTTATAGACTGAGGGAGATGCACGCTATATTTCAAGCAATTCTACATTGTGTGGCTATCATTTTTTTTAATGGTGCGTAAGTGTGCATGTCGCGGATGAGACATTTTTACAGTGTGTTTTAAAACTTTGTTTTACAAAGCTCGGCGCGCACCAGATAACACGTCATCAGCGTCTTACGTCAGCAGCGTCACTGCGGAGTCGTGAACACGGATTGACAACAGACCCGGAGAGAGAATACAATGTCTGAATAAAGTCTTATTTTGTGTTTATTTTTTGGGAACCAAAAAGTATTTTCGATGCTTCAAAAACTTCTAACTAACCCACTGATGTCACATGGACTACTTTGGTGATGTTTATTATTACCTTTATGGACATGGACAGTATACCGTACGTACATTTTCAATGGAGGGACAGAAAGCTCTCGGACTAAATCAAAATATCTTAAACTGTGTCCCGGAAGATGAACGGAGGTCTTACGGGCTTGGAACGACATGAGGGCGAGTCATTAATGACATTATTTTCATTTTTGGGTGAACTAACCCTTTAAACTATGTTATTCCCTCAACTAAGACGAGTTGATACATACCTCTCTCGTCTCAGTGCGTGCACTCAATCGCTCTGGCGCGCGGCGACACTTTGAATAGCACTTAGCTTAGCCCAGTTCATTCATTAGGATCCAAACAGAGATGAAGTTAGAAGCGACCAAACACCTCCACGTTTTCCCTATTTAAATACAGTTACACGAGTAGTTACACGACCAAGTATGGTGACACAAAAAATAGCTTTTCTAAGCGGGTAAAAATGGATAACTATAATGTATGGCGGAATAGCACTTGGAGCACTTCGACTCGGCGCAGTAATATCATCACTCCTGTATTACTGCGTCTGTTTCAGGAGTGATGATATTACTGCGCCGAGTCGAAGTGCTCCAAGTGCTATTCCGCCATACATTATAGTTATCCATTTTAGCTATTTTTTGTAGCACCATACTTGGTCGTGTAACTACTCGTGTAACTGTATTTAAATAGGGAAAACGTGGAGGTGTTTGGTCGCTTCTAACTTCATCTCTGTTTTGGATCCTAATGAATGAACTGGGCTAAGCTAAGTGCTATCAAAGTGTCGCCGCGCGCCAGAGCGATTGAGTGCACGCACTGAGACGAGAGAGGTATGTAACAACTCGTCTTAGTTAAGGGAATAACAGTTTAATATGAAAAAATGGTGGAGTATCCCTTTAATAGTTCCATATTCTGATAGTGGTCATTGCTACAGAGAGTAGATTTAGTATTTTGGGTCTCCATCTCACATTATTCTGTAAACATTATGATTAAAACTCACAAAGGATTCATGATAAAAATTCAATAAAATTCTAAGTAGAATCCATCCTCAACAGCAATGACAACTATGAGAATGTTGGAGCCATTTAACACGGTTTAAAAAACGTTTTGGCACTTACTGTACCTTGAAGGCTGCAACTCACTTTTTTAAAATAAAACATTAAAATTAGGGCTGCATAAAGAATAATCGCAACTAATCGTTTGCAGAATAAAAGTTTTTGTTTACAATCATATATGTGTGTGTACTGTGTAAAATAATTATGCATTTATAAATACACACACATGCATGTATACATTTAAAAATATTTACATGTTTATATGTATTTTTTTAATATAATTTATATTGTATATAATTATAAATACTTAATATATATAAATAGATTTTTTTCTTAGAATTATAACATGCATGTTTGTGTATTTATATATACATAATTATTATACACACAGTACACACACATATATGATGTAAACAAAAAACTTTTATTCTGCAAACAATTAGTTGCGATTAATCGTTGTGTAATCGTCGTTATCGTCGTTGTCCCCGGGTATTTGAAGTTGCAGAACACAACTTGCACTTCCACTCCATTGGGCCAACTTCAATCCTGCAATTTTAAATATTTTCAATTAAAGTCTAAACAATTTCAGCCCTGTTTTGCACTTTTGGCTATTCAAAAATTGTATAAAAAAAAAAAAAAAAAGTTAAAATGTGTATAACATTTTGAATGTCGACAACACATCAGTAATTTGATTAAGTCTGTTATGCTGTAAAAAATCTAAACATTGTGAATAATTCAGGGGCGAAAATTTTTTAAATTCAAATTAACACAATTTACAAAACTCACTCTATTGGCACCTGTCTGATGATGAAACGCTGACACTCTGTAGCACTCTTTGTAGTCCGATATCTGTACACAACACGCGCTCCAAAGATGATTTGTTAATCTTCAAAAACATTTTTAAAATAATACATAATGATAAATTCATTATTCATTGTACACTAATTATAGTAAAAATTAAAATGATAAGCAAGTTAGTTATTAACAAGCAGAGCATCAAAGTTGTAGTGCTTATAAATCTATTTTTGGTTGTTGTTTTTGTTTTTAAACAAAAGTATTTAATAAAGGGTTTAAGTGATCAACTGTGGATCCCCCAGTTGAGATAAAAACATTTAAAGAAATAGCAAAAGAATGACTGTGGGAAACACATAAAATTAAACCAATTATTAATAACACTATTCCATAATACATCCAACCTGAACTGTTAAAAGGATTTTCGAGATGATCTCACAATCACACACTTGAACCTACGAATAAATTACAAACACAGGCCTGGTTAGCATCATGATAACACACTCATATTATGTTGTTCAATATTGACTGTGTGACGCGACGCAGTACGTGCGAGTGGTGCTTTGTGCACTCACTCGCGTTTGACGCCCGAGTTGAAAAACTTGAACTTTTGCGTCAATTCTGCGCCGCGTTAACCAATCAGGAGCCTGCTTGCTGCTGTCACGTGGTTGAAGTGACGTGATAAAACGCTTTTTCAGTTTTATAATAATTTAATTTAAATGTTTGGCCTCAATAACTTATTTTATATGTTTGGCCTCAATAAATTATTTTGTAATATGACTAAATGTCTGCGTGAAAGAAGGAATGACATTGTTCAGCAATATGTTAACAATGAATGTGTACACTGAACACTTGCAGAATACATTCTGTGAATAAGATGAAGCAAAACTTCATTATTAAACTTAATTAAAGAAGTCGTTTGACCTACGTTATAACGAGTCATTAATGTATTCTAACTTATATGATTCATATAATAGAACCGAAGTTATAGATTGTGAATTTAAACATTTCTCGTTTACCAGCGGCAGACGTCAGGAGACTAGCCGAACTAAGGCTGCTCCAGGCGGGTTAGATGAGCGCTGAGCGCCCGGTGATCGCCTGGATCTCAGATCAAATTTTTTAAATAGGCGCTATCTTTATAATATAAACCACATATTTGAGCTATAAACAACTACATTCTCGACTGAACAACTCTTAAAAACTACATTTCGTGACACAATAACAGTTGTATTTTTAAATTTCGCGGCCTTTCTTGCAAACAGACCACTCCCAAGTCGCCTCGGACGCGAGTCAATTCCGCTTCAAACGCTTGGTTTTTACCCGCGTCCATTTCGCTTTGGACGCGCGAGTGCATTCAAAAGGTTCAAAGCGTCACACTAGACGCGATAGACGCGAATTTGACGCTCTATTCACGTTTGGTGTGAACGCAGCACAAGTTAACTTAACGTTAACGTATTTGTCACATTCAACAACTTCTAAAGTTACAAAATTACTTGGATTTGTAAAACTATTTACAACACATATTCACTGTGCACATTATACAAATGTATTCCCAGTTCTAAATGTAAGAATATTTATTGAAATTCTAAAAAATAAAATGAAAAAAATATATAAAAAATGTTAGAGTTACTTACCAAATCAGGCTGATGATAAGACGGCGCTTAAGAAAAACGAGGACAATAAGACTAATGAAAATAACGGAGGTGGTGGTGGTTTGATAAAAGTGCGCATTCCAAACAAATAAAAACAAATTAAACTGTGTTCCACATCCACATGGGCTGGCTAAAACTTCACCGCATCAAGGCAAATTCAAGATGGCTGACTCAGCTTTCCTGAGGGAGAGATAAGACCCACCACACCCGAACGTCATAACGTCGATAACGTCATGACACTACTAAACTTTTTGAGCGTTCCACACAAATTAGCTATAAAATATTGAGCCCTATTCAATTAAATTGGCATAAATCTCAACAGAGCTCAACACTTTATAGTTTGGTCAACTACATAACGACATTTGACTGTTATGAGCTTATTAGTTATAGAGCTAGTACAACTGTTTGGGATTACAGTGCAGAGATGTGTAATGGAATTGATCCCGCTAGATTTACTTTGGCTCTTTTGACCGAGGCAGCACTCTCACTCGACTTTATCGTATCGTTAAATCTGATCCAAAGGAATGAAACGGTGGGAAGTCCGCACCTTGTTTGTCACATTGTACTTTCAGCACACTTTAAATCTTGTGTGTCTGATTCTCCCGGGAGACTTTGACAAAGCAACTCTGTCGTTCCGGAAGTGCAATGTGTCACAGGCATCCCTCGTGTTGGACAGGATGAGGTGTTCGAGCAGGAACAGGAAATAGGGCCATTAGTCAGCCAGGTAAGGACACTTACTGTAGGTAGAGCCAGCAAAGCCGGACTCAATCTAGCTGAAGGAAACTAGGCATCCAGTGTAAAATTCAAAGCCCATATAAATTCCAACCCTATTTTTTTCTTTCCTATTTGCTGCTGTTTGTTACACTTTTTAGTTAAAAACTCAGACCTGTGGGTGGTGAAAACAGTGACTAGTAGGACACAGAGAACATTAACAATTAATAAGCTCTTCCAAGGATTTGAACAAACTGCAAAAGAGAATCTTTTTCAAAGCTGGATCTAAAAATGTATTTTGTATGATTCCGTGAACCAAGTCAGAAGGATTCCATGTTTCATGAAGAGTTTGAATGAAAAAAAAAAATGTCTAGAAAATGATACTTCTGATCTTCTCTTTTGAGTGTAGTTTTCAAAATGTTGTCATCATTTAGTCGCCCTCGTGTCGTCCCAAAAGCTGTTTATGTACGAAGAAAGCCAAACAACAGTGGACCCCATTGACTTTCATTGTATGGACAAAGACATTCTCTGTTTTGTTCTATTCTGTTTACATTGATAATTGGGCTTGTTTATTCATAGATGGTACTGTACTAACTCTCCACTGTACAAAGCGCAAATGGACAATGAAGAATCGGAACATTGGGTTCATGCGTTGTGTCCAGTGTAACCTTTGTTTGTTTTTTGTCTTGAAAATATCCCTGAAGAAAAAGTTGTACAATAAATGATGTTTTATAAACAAAGTTCGGGAGGAGCACGTTCAAATAATTGATCCAAATTATCACATCATTCCAACCAGCTGTCAACAATCAGTAATCAACATTTCTATCCAATCAGCAGGAGTGCTGACCTATATAAATACTCATTCGACTCACCAACGTTCCTCGACAGTTTTTCAGCATCCCTCCACCACCCCCGTCTCCTCACACCTCGCCTGGTTACTTCCTAAACCAGCAATACGGGGGGGAGTACTCTGGGGTTCGGGCCGAATACCGAGCCCGGAGCCCTCTCCTCGGACAGCAACGCCAAATATGCATACCATTTATTTCATCTGACTTATTTGTGAGTGTGAACTCGTGAAATGGAGCAGAAAGACAAATATGTATACAGAGCATTGTCTATTTCCAGAAGGTCATGTTTTTCCTCTTTTGAGTTGGAAGCTGCATTCAGTGTTTGATATGTAGATTATATTTGTGATGTATTTTGAACCTGTGCTTTCTTTGTATTCAGTTACAGCACTATAAACCTTAGAATACGTATTAGAAATAGAATATCTCTGAAATGTTTGCACTGCTACTAAATTTAACTACAACATTTTAACAGTGAAGGCTCAGGCATTGAGACAAGGATGTTTTTTGTTTCTTTGCACAAAGTAAAGCATCTTACGTTATGCTGTTATTTTTTGTACAAAAAATAACAAACCCCCCCCCCCACACACATACACTTTTATACTTGTCTACCAACTCAAGGTTGAAGTATTGTTGAGCATAAGGATTAGGTGCTCGACCATTGAACTATGGTCAACGGAAGCACTTTTCTGTTAATACAGAAAAATTCTGTTAAAAGTCTTGCCTCAAAGGGTTATTTGAAGAAACATGCTTGTACTGTGAGGTGAAATCTTTCAATGAACATTGAATCGAACATTGAAAAGTTTGAAAGTGAACAAGATTGTGTTCATTAGTTGAAGAGATGGTTCATCCAAAAATATAAACTGTCATTATTTACTCACCCTCATGTCATTCCAAACCTACTTACTGTGAAATGCAAAGGAACTCTTCACACGGCTTTCTTCCATTCATCAACTATTTCTCGTAACCACGAGCTGAAACTGAAGTGCTTTTTAACTCTAATCATTTGAGATTGAATGATTCAACTCAGTATGCAGCTCTCAAATAAAAATGGCTCCTAAATGGCTCAGGTTTGACGTGGTGACAAAAACCCATGGCATCCAATTTCAGTCTTTTCCTCATCCGAAGTGTGAGAAATGATTTGAAATACTACTTTTATGGTGTTTTTATTTCGCCTTTTTGTCCTTTGTGGAGTTTGATAGCCCATGGTCACTATAAAACTGTCATTGTATGGAGGTGTGGAGATTTTTCTACAGTTTTTACAGATTTTATAGCAGTATACAGATTTGAAACAAGGTTGAGTAAATAATGACGTTTTTTGGTTGTACTATGATGAACTCTCTCAAATGATTGCCTAACCTCAGCGACTTTTTCATGATAATAATGTGAAATAATGAGCTTGGAGGTTAATGTGGTTGCTTCTAATTCCCCTTCAACAGTTTGATTCCTATACAAAGCTTTTCAGAGGCCTAATCGACAACAAATATCCATAATTTCCGCAGAAGCGAACACAGGGACCCTTTAGAGGTAGAGAGAGAGAGAGAGAGAGAGATATTCTCGTGTTCCCAGTCATGTGCTACCAGACTGAATCTTGACAATGTGTCTTATCTTGGACTAATTAAGAAGGACTATGTTGTTAATCTCCCACCTGCCGCGAAGTCTAAAATGAAAGCTGTTATACTGATAAAGTGAGAATGTTTCACCCTGTAGGTAGCTTTTATTGCCTTGAAAATTGTTAAATTAGGTTATGTGAACAGAAATCTATTTGTGGTATAATCGTGCTGTCTTAAACAATCACTGCTGTTTTATATCCATGCCGATTTACTTTAGTCAAGAGTCGTATGTTAGTGGAATACAAATAAATGCCATAAAATTAAATGCTGACTTGATAAACCACAGTGATTTTTTTTTCCCTTCTCCATTTGTCATATCCCACATAGGATGTTTCCAATCTTTGAAGGCACGTTGATGCCGTTCTGTTCTGGTTGTTTGCTGCACGTCTGCCATATTAATCAAAGGGTTGAAAGAGATGACATCCATCTTGAGCTTACCATTGTGGAGTCCAGACAATCTTTTGTCATCACTTTAAAAGGAATATGCCATATATGAGCCACTTACTCTCAGCGCTGGGTCAAAGTTTGCAAACCCTGTTGTGGTTTTTCTCTCATTGGTATTGCTTGACCATACGTATTAAACTGCAATGTGTATCTCACACCATTTGTACTATATGCACATGAATAATACCTTACACTTTGCAGCTAACGGATGGATTTCATTAGAGTGAAATTTTCAGTCCAAAGTTAGGTTCTGTTGTCAACGTGGCAAATTCTTGTGACCAACTTGAACCCTTTGCGAAAACTGCACGCGGATATCATCCGTCTTCACAAGAAAATCAAGATTGTGGAGATTCCCATTGAAAAAATGACTGGATTTTGCACAAAACAAATCGTTCAGTAGACATACAGAGGTGGAAAATGAAGTAGGATTCTGGGCAATACATTCCAGATTGTGTGTATTTCGATTGAAATGACTGGATTTTGCACACAAAAATTTGCCAAACAACAGTAAATGACCACATCTTAATACTTTAAAAAAAGATCTGACTTGCCATTTTTACTTAGTAGACAAAACAGGGGTAAAATCTCATTGAAGGAAGATTCTGGGCATTATTTAGGGACAAACATTTCCTTGAGACCTCTGCTTTTTTTACCTTGGCGAGTAAGCAACCAACAAGCAATGCCCTAGTAACAAATTATGTGACCAAATGTTTTGCTAGGTGACTAAATATGTATTTAATTAGCCAATGGCTAGTAAATTAACTGAATCACAGGCGAGTGAAATCGTACATTGGCAAAAATACGTTTAGCGCAGATACAATTGCCTGTTGATCTGTACGAACCAAGAGCGCCCTCTGTCGCTTTCTCTCTCAAACGCGCACTCAACGTGAGAGAGCGAGCGAGAGAGAGATGAGTAGATCTAAATGTACGAAGCACTGCCCGATGATGGCCAAGAGTTGTCGGAATGGTCACTGTTTATCATTTTGCACATGTTTTGCCGCATCTGACAGCACGCAAAGACGAGATTGATTTCTCTTGCATGTCTTCTTGCACTTGAATGGACAATTTCACACAAAGTTATGTCAACATGCCTGTGTCTTGGCAAGTATCTTAGTAAACATAGTCGGTTAAACCTTAAATTAATATAAACATTCGTGAAAGACAACGCATATCTTAAAGTGACAGCAGCCTAATATTCCTGCTGCTGTCTGTTTTTAATGTTAATCAAGCAAACAGACTCACTGCAAAAAAACACTGCTCTTGACTTAATAACTTGTGTAACTTTAACAAGGATTAATATATATTTAATAGACTATGCTGTGTTATTTTACATTTGATCACTATTCAATTTCTGTACATAATCTACCTAATCTATATCTTAACTAATGTTAGATCTACCTGAAAAGCACGGTTTAGTTAATTTGTTCTATATGGGTTTATTTGTGGTATTGCTTGTAGTTGATTATTTGTTTCTTATTTTATTACAGACTGTTTACTTGTCTTTAATGTTTGAAATTTTGATTTTGTATTTAGATTTTATTTATGTAGATTTTTATAATCTATATTATATTATGCATTCCATCTAAAAAGTCTGCGAGTAAAATTGACTAGCCAATGGCGACCCGAGCTTCAAAGTGTACATAGAGGGTTGCACCTAAGCAGCCGCTTAGCTATTCCCTCTTAGACTTATTTCTGCCATTGTGACTTTGGGCCTCAATTGGGACAAATCGTTCTCTCTTCTGCTATCTAATTATAAAGTCCTGTTGGTCCTTGATATTGCCTCTCGCAGTGCTGAGAGCCACCAAATTCTGATAAAGTGTTGACCTGCATTTGCTCCATTTCTCTTCGCTGTCCCAGATGAAATATTGGTTTTAAAACCTCGAATTCTTAAGTGGGCTGTGTAGAATTGGCTAGAGCAGCTAATTTTTCAGAGGTCAGACATGCTTACTGCCAGAACGCTGGTAATGAGGTTCTAGGTGTGTTTCTGTCGCCCCACTGCGCTGTGTGCTTGCATGGATTATCAGCTCCCATGGCTGCCGATAAAGACTGAATACCTGTGTAGGCATGAAAACCTCCCATCAAAACATAGTCACCAGGCTTTCATAAGATTTAAAGAGCTGTTTATCTGACTGTGCTAATAGCATATGAATGCAACTTTATTTGCTTTTCAGTATTCAACTTAATTGTCACAGTTAATGATTTAATTTTTGTTTTCTGTTTTTAGTTGCTAATTTCATTAGCATAATGTTAGATGATATTAAATCTCTGAAGTGTGTTTTTTTTTCTTATGTTAAATATTTTAGCTAGTGGCAGTTTATTATGCAAAGACGATAAATAAGCCAATCACAGATTGACTTGACTAAAACACACAAAAAAGCATATCCCGACACATCTGACACAGCAAACACTGACTCAGCGTGCTTACATTTACATTACACACCAACGATGTACTAAAAACAGAAGGTTATTTCGCGCAACATACAATAATGAATCCACAAAAAACGACTAAAAGCGATATAGTTGGCGATGTCACTTTGTAAAGAAACACTACGCGCCTATATACGTAAAATAAGCATGCACATGACGTCACAGTTTTTGCAAACTCGCGTTTTTGTAGTTTACAAGGACACGATAACTGAATCGTTTTCTAAAACTTGCACTTTGAAACCTGATTTTAAAATCGTGCTTTTTCAGGCTGCCAAAACGCCGTTGTCGGCCAAAATAAAAAAAAAGTTTACCGACTTTAGTTGAAAATGGTGTAGGTTAAATGTCCCCTCAACCAATGCATGTACTGTAGTATGGGGGTGAGACTACCTGTCTGTAGAACCTTGTTGAAAATATTCCTCATTTTTGCAATTCCTCCTTATGTACAATGTTTACACTACCATCGAAAATTTTAGGGCCAAGTAAGTTTGTTTTAAATAAATTAATATTCAACAACGGATGTGTGACTGATTAAATGAAGGCGTTTTTTTAAACTTCCAAATCATCAAATAAATCAGGACAAACATGTATCAATGGTTTAACAAAAATATTAAGGCAGCAAATCTGTTTTCAAACATGTACTAATAGGAAATGTTTCTTGTGCTCCAAATCATCATAATTAGATTTTTTTCTGAAGGATCATGTGACACTGAAGACTGAAGTAATGATGCTGAAAATACAGCTTTGCATCACATGAATAAATTGCATTTTAAAACCCATTATTTGAAATAACGTTTCACAATATCACTGTTTTATTGTATTTTTGAGCACAAGAGACTTCTTTCAAAAACATAAAAATAATTTAAGTCCACGGGTCCCATACAACAAATAACATTTCAACCGGTAAATGCTGCGGTTGACCAATCAGAGCCAAGTAATTCTATGGAATAATAATATAAAACATCCTCTATTTATCTGTCTGTCTGTCTGTCTTTCTTTCTACCTGTTAAATAAGTTATTTGATGTTTTTAAAGTGTGAGGAAATATTTTGTCCTTATACTGAAAAGTGCACAGACTAATAATTAATTATTGATTTTTCCCTGACAAAGATAATTGGGAATGTTCTGATCATTCCATTAACGATTAGCTAATATGCCAAGGAAGTAAAACGTTTAACCATTTACTTGAACTAGTCATGTGCTGTCTTCATATGAACGTTATTAATAGGTTAATTTAAAACCAAACTTTTGGGAAGACCCAAAATAAAGAGTTCACCTTTTAAACTCTTCTCCAAAGCTATATCCCAAACTATTTCCAGTCATGAACGAGTGCAGATAGCAGATCATGCAAATGTGACCTTATGGGCAGTCGATATACAAGACTAGAGAAGCAGTCAAGGAAATAATGGCTATCCTAGGGTTTGGAAGTGAAACAGCTGTTCAGATAAATTAAATCTGCTGATTTCATGGTGAAAATTTGATGGTTAATGTGAGAGTTGTGCATTTCATGCATATCTAGTGAGTCCTGTTAACGTCAGGGATAAAGTGTAACTGTGTCCAAAGCATTAGTCACAGTCCTCTGGCATTGTGTGTAGAGTTCTGGAATGGTACGCGCAGGACTGTTGCTTCAGCAAATACATATTTGCCTTTAGAAAATGGGAAATGACACAGCTAATCCGAAAATTCTCGTTTTGATCGCAACACATACATGAAGCTTATCACGAATTAGCGAGATACAAACCTCATCTGTTGCACCCCTGAGTGCTATCCTGACTGGATGGTCTTCTTTTTAAAGGACATTTTAGGGGTTTTTTAACATTACATGTGCAGTGTAATACATTTTCTGAAGTCATTTAAAATAAAAAGACAAATGATGAGATAAAAAGATCTTTCTTAAAAGGACAAATTGGAAGGGTGTTGAAGCACTAATCTAAGCCTAAGCCATTGAAATGGCATTAGTAATTATTGATTATAGGTGACATCTGAAATTGTTCCCTATATACAGTGATTTTACTCCCCAGTGAGTGTGCCGTTTAATTATTTTCCTCGCCTTGACGTCGTCAATAGATAATTTTGGGAATAATACAAATTATTGCAAATTCAGCGAGAACCTCATATGACACCTACTGACTCTGAATGATGTATATATACATTTAAAGTGGTTCATATGGTGTGGGAAGTTTGTATTTGTGTCGTAATTGCGACGTCAGGTGTGTTAGTATCACTTTGGCCTGAACAAGATGGTGATTTACTCATTATATGACAAATACAGCAAGGTTTTCAACTGCTTTTATACAATTATTCAAAAAAGAATGTGCTTCAGATGTGTTTTTAGCTTTTTTGTGTTCAAATAATTAAGTTGCCTGTAAACTGATTTGTTATATCATTCTACAGTAGCTTCGGCTACTACCGTGTTTTTTACATGCCGCTATAGTTTTATTGTAAAGGAAAACATTTTTTTTTTTTAATACAGATACTACATCCATTGTATCCGCTATGTTTTTTCACCTATAAATAAATAACATAACAATAATATCTAAAATGTTGTACCCTCATGCAGGCAGCACCGACGGTGTCACATTGCAGTGTCATTCTTTATATAGCCTATGTATTTATTTTAAGCGGTGAAATGTCCTTCATAAATCTCCGATTGTCATTAAACTAAAGTCCAAAACTGAGAAGATGTTTATGGTGTGGGACCAGAGCTTAAAGGAAGTTAATGCTCCGTGTCTTCCGCTTTCCTCCCCACCCGACCTCCGTCTCTGATGTCACAGAACAGCAGGCATTGAGCAGCGGAGCGCGAGCAGCTCGTGTAAAGCCTCAGACCTCATGGGAGGACCCTGGGCATGTGTGCTCCTATCTCTCGTCCATGCCCTCCGCAAGACGGAGGATTTAGTGATGATGAAAAGCTGACCATTTTTGGAACAATCGGGGATCATTGCGTTGCCTCAGCCCTCTGTTTCTCCTCAGCCGGGTTGACAGATAGGGCTGTTCCGGAAGGGCCATATCAGTTGCAGGCACTGGAATCCGTTTATTACCAAAAAAACGGGTCTTATTTTTTTTCTGAAGATGGCTTGAGGGGAAGATTTCACTCTCCGTGTTTTGTGCGCATCGGCTTTTGTACTTCACAGGAAGCATTTAAAATTCATGTTGCCCCAGTTTTGCCTCTTGCCGAAAAACGGCACATCAGAAATGAGGCACAATGTCTCCAATCATTGAACGTTTTATTTACAGTGCAGTTCACAAGATACATGGTGTGTGTTTGAGGTGTTTCCTCCCGTGGGCTCATAACCAGATTCTCCTTGACAGACCTGTTTCACAATGAACCCACACGCAGAAGCATTTCTTTTAATAACTGCAGTAAATTATGAAATCTATCATCAGTCTACATGAAACAGAACCCAACCCCCCAAAGTGGAGTTATAAAAATCGTCTGAATTCAGTGAGATTTACTTATAGAAAGTGCTGTTTCTTTGTGCTCTTGTTTGTGTTTTTGTTTATATTATGTTTTTAAATTATGCCTGTCCTACATTTGTGGCATCTATTTTGCCCAATTTAATGTTTTTTTTTTCTCTTCAGGTTAGCACACTTGTTCATCAATAAAGCTGGAGAAACAATGAAATATAAAACTTGTGAACCGTGAAGAAAACTAAAAAAAATATATATATTTTTACCTTTATCTTGATTATATATACATTTTACCTAAATTATTTACTCTATATATATATATATATATATATATTAATAATATTGTTAGTACACAAATTTGTTAAACTTTTTGAGTAGAGTGTGTAAAAAAAATCCCTAAAATATCCTTTGCTTTTGTTTGCTAGTCTATATTGTAAGTCTATTATGTCACATTTTAAATGCAGGCCGCATTTTAATTGTCTAAGCACAGCAAGATACAAACCTCACTGCCATATTGCCTTATTTTTAAAGTTCCAAAGTCATATTTCTGCTTCTATTTTGGGGATAGACTTTTAAGAAGTTTGCAAACTCTTGAGTCACAGGATTCACACAATCTTTGAATACTGACACTTTGGGTAGTCCTAATAAATATATCATGGTGCCATCCCGTTCTTCTCTTTCTCCCTTCTCTCATACGTCTCTCTTATGTTCTGTGACTCCGGGGGAGGAAGTGATGGTGCATTATCTTCCTGTCTGCCTTTGCGAAAGGGCTGTCTGAATTCCTCAGAAGCTCGGTGGACAAAGGCTAATGCAAAAAAGCGAGCATACATTTGGATGCTACCTGCATGACGAACGCACTATCTGTTAGACTGCTCAGAAGACACACATGCCCACACCGACTATATTTGATGTGTACTTGGCTATATTTATGTGCCTTTGAAGCTTTTTTATGCTGGTGAGTCATCACCCTTGTTGAACTATGTGGGCCCTCAGAAGTGATGTTGTGTACATTTATGATCCAAGCAGACAGTATCCCGGCTTCCTTTGCCTTTTTTCTAAAGTGTTTTTAAGCTTTTTTATACTTGTAGCTCAATCTTAGCTCGTTGCATGTAAAGAGCCTTTACAAGATGTGATTTCAAGTTAGACCTTTATATCTTTTTTTTATGAACAACCAACCTCAGATGGTATACATCTTTACTCTGACATGAAAGAGTGAAATCAAAATGTTCTCTGAAATCTTAGTGATATTAAAATCTATCATGATGAATTCAGATTGAACATCTTATTCTTCATTGAATAAGAATAATTGTCATGATTCTGCCATCTAGTCCTTGTCTTTTTTTAAGTCTTGAGGCAGGATCATGACAGACCCATGTTTTGTGTGCAAGCACATGGCCTTGTGTTTGGGCTGTGTGCTTGTGTTGTCTTGTCACACAACCCCGCCCCCTTGTTCTTAGTCATTAATTTTCATCTGTATCACCTGTCGTCATTATTAGTTTCTCCCTATTTAATCCCCTTGTGTTTGCTGTCCTGTGCCGGTTCATTGTATTCTCATTGCGTGTATCCTGTGAGACATTACCTGTGTGTAGACCTTCCTGTGAGTACCTTGTGAAGAACTCTGTCTTGTAAAGTCCTGATCTTGTTGCTGTTATTAGTCTAGTTATCTGTCAAGTCTTAGTGTAGTTTGTCTTTGTTTTTGCCCACCAGTCTTGTTTTGCCCCATCGTGGGTTTTGGTTTTTCCCTGTTTTGTCTGAATAAAACTGTGTTCAGAGCATACGGTCTGCGATTGGGTTCATCTCCCCACAAACCATAACAATAATAAGATTGGATTAAACATATAACTGTATTTTTTGTTTTGTCCGAACCATTGGTTAAAATGAACTGATTTGTAGGCTACATTTAAATGATACATAAGGAAGTTTATTATAATAACAACGTTATAATAATAGCTTTTTAATGACATAATTGTTTCTACTTGTTTCTTAAAATATAAAGGATGAACAATTTAATTTAAAAGGTGGCTGTCATGAAAACGACGGATTTATTCAAACATACAGTACTGTATAAGTAAAAATACAATGAGTAACACAGTGCATATTTAGCAAAATACTTTTCTCTTGAGTTAATTTAGCTTACTAACAAAGTTTATGGACATTAAGTGGCTTATGTGAGGTAAATGTAACATTTACGTGTTTGTTTACAAGCTGTTTTATTGACATCTTTTCGCGGTTGAAACACTGATTGAGTGATTACATGAGACCATATGGATTTTGGTCAGTTTGTTACAGTATCTTTCAACATAGCTTCTGATGTCCAGTCATGTTTAGTTCTTACTGTAATAAAGCAGAATAGATGATCAGTTCACGTGCCGCTTGAACTGAGCTGCACAGCGATATGAAAAAGTGCCAAAACGCCATTTATTGCTTGAATATCGTATTAAAATTGACATAATGTGAAAGCTGAGTCCTAGTTTCATATTCAAAGTTTCGTTCATACATCAACTGAAAACAGCATAGACCAAAATATCAATTCTTGGGATTTAAGAATCGTTATCGATTCATCAAAATGAGAATGATTATAAAATAAATCAATATTTTTACCCAGCCATCCCCACTATTTTGTTTCCCCTGCTGTGTATCCTAACAGAAGTCTGACCATCACATTATTTCAATGCAACCAGGGCTTGATATTAACTTTTTTGTTCACCAGCCACTGTGGCTAGTGTTTTTGTGGTATTGGTGGTTTTACAAAGTTTACTAGCCACTCAACATGTTCACTGGACACAATTTTGACATTGATACATTGACATTGACATTGACATTGATAGGGAAAAACATCTCATAATTTTAGCATAATATTAGGCCGCCGTCACTTTAAACCCTGACACACGGATCCATTATAACTGTTACACATGCGTTTTCTTTCTCAACTGTTTGGTCAAGACCGGTATTGATTGTTTAAGCGCAATAAGCAAGCAAAAATATTTTGATTTAGTACTGAAAGGCAGCTTTGTGTGCACACTTTGGGTGTGAGCTCAAAATCTGCGGGAATGAGTAAAATGATGTGCAATTCGTGCAATCCCACGGCGAAATTCAAGCCTTGTTAAGGAGTGAGTTAGGGGAGGCGGGTTTGTGTGTCAACTCGCTGTCGGAGAGATGAGAGTGAGAAAGCGCAGCTGGTATCTTGTATCTATTCTGCGGAAATGAAGTATTGGAATTGTTTCAGATATTTCAGTATTGATATGTATAGAAAAATCTATATTTTTGACAACACATTGCACTTAGTTTATTATCTCAGATGGCTTTTTTTGAAAGACAATTGAAAAATGTATACATTATATATAAAATTCAACCCGTCAAAATGGCTAGAAGGAGTGACTGCTGAATACTACCCGCATTTGGTCCAAGCTTTGCATTCAGGTTAGCTGGTTGAAATTTAGACATTGTCTGTGACCACACCGTAGATCTGACCATACTGTAGATCTGCCCCAAAACCTACTGAGTTGCATAAGTATGCAAATATTTTCATAATATCTGAAACAGAACCTTATAAAGTGACTCTTTGGAATGCTCATTGTCCCATTGACGGAGATGACATTATTTAAACATTACCTTTTATCACATTCACAACTTTTACCGTTCCCTTAAAGTCATTCCATGTCATCACAGGCACCTTGAAGTGATCTTTGGTAAGTTTGTTTATGGGCGACACATGAATAGGTGTCAGTAGTCTCATTCTCAGGACATCACACGTTATAGAGCTGGGAATGAATGGACTGTTTTCTCTGCCTGGGCTTGAGGTCCATCACCCCACCAGCCCCCTGGAAGCTGTGCAGATGGTCATCGCCATGGAGACCCACATGTTTTTTCACCAGAAATGCACACGCTCATGTGCGTTTCTGGAGAACGTCCGCATATGGCTCCACGTATGGCACTTGATGTCAGCGTGTGTGTAATGGGCTTCGTGGCAAGTGGCCCTCATTATCTTTGACGGCACGTACTGTCGATGACATGCTTTCAGTTTGACACTTGCACTTGTGCTGCAACACATAGGTGTTTGAAGAATGTGTTCAGATATGCAATATGGCTGAGTGTGATTATTAAACAGCAAAGGCTGTGATTTAATTAAATACATACACAGCTGCAAAGTGAAGAGGTATATTCAGAGCGTGTGTAAGGCTCATGAAAGGGGTTTTCAGAGGTCTCAAAGCCGGTTTCACAGTGAGGTTCATTTACAACATGTATATGTGTGTATAATATATATATATATATATATATATATATATATATATATACACACACATATAAATAAATGATGCTACCCGTAGTTCAGAGTGAGCAACATCTATGGCTAGCAAAGACTGTATCTGCTTTCAGCTGTAATTTCAGTCTATGCTTGACAGAAACAACCAGAGCTGGTGGCTATCCAACACCCTCATTCATGTCTTTCTGTGATTGCAGTAGAGTGGTCTGCAGAGTCTTTGTCCCTTGCCGCTCACGGCTCATGTGTCTGGAGTGATCATGATGTTCTTTAGTCTCCAGCAGCAGCAGCAGGGATCAGTAGTCTGTTTGTGATGTATAGCTCTGCATTATAAGTACTCTCCAGTCACCATGTGCTATACATTGCAAACATTGGATCTTCGAACTGCCGTAAAATTGACAACGTGAATTGACCCGTCACCTTAAACGGGTCATAATATGGCCGTTGCACAAAGGCTTGATTTTGTTTTTTGGGGTATACTTGAAAAGTTCTTCATGCTTGAATGTTCAAAAAACACATTCTTTTTTCACATTATTTCAGTACCTCTCTTCCCAGTCTGTTAGTAACCTTCTGTTTATTTCCTGTCTCTATGAAGCCTCTCCTTTGGAAAAGTGCAGAGTGCTCTGATTGGTCGGCTGGACTAGTGTGCTGTGATTGGTCAACCGTTTGTTTCTGAAATGTCACACCCCTTCCGCAAGTTTCAACCCACTATCAACACAACTCAACCGGGATTTTTTCTGCGGAAACCTATTTAAGTGATCGACACTGCGACTTGAAAGTTTCCGGAAGAAAACTCGAGAAGGCTATCGAGGCGTTTTAGGGAGTTCAAAAAACAGTTCTTACTGGTTTTAAAGGCTTTGTAACTTTGCAGCCTTGTTCAAGATCAAATAGAAACATTACACATGTAAGGTTGGAAATAATCCAAGATTATTTCAAAAGCAACAAAGACATTTGCTTTTCACTAAGACATTTTCAGCAAAGCAGTGATCTGGGCCTGTAGGCCAGATGTTTGGGACAATAGGGAAGTTGTGATCATCTGATTGGTCAGTTTGAATGTCTCACACCTGGGTGTTAGTCACATGGTCGGGGGAAATGACAAAACAAGATTGCAATTGTTCTTCTCTTTTCTGGGGATGCTCAAGTTGGTCTTGAGACAGAGGCTCTGCCTTTGGCTCTCTCTTGCTCTCTCTCTCTCTTCTCTCTCTCTCTCTCTCTCTTTCTCTCTCTCAGGTAACCTTTTACATTTATGCTGGGTACAATCAATGGTTTAAATTATAAATTTCATTACATTCATGTTGTAACTACTTTAAGTGTAAACATAACCTTATTGCACATTGAACCTTTTGAATTCATGGAGTCATGGAGAGATAATTGCATATGAGAACATGTGTCTTATTTAACCAAATTACTTTGAGGACGCTGGAAAGAATTGAACACGCGCGTCCTTCACCGGCTGTTCGGAAACCGGAAGTTGGGCCGAATAGCCGGCTTTTACACACACATTTCAAAGAAAGTTGAAAATGTAAATAGCATAATGCGTCCTCTTTGAAAACATAAATTTCATTCAAAAACGTTCAGTTCCTCTTTGAAACCATACAGTACCCTAGCAAAGGTTGCCATCCGTCATTTTATCCTTTCTAAGTCTATAAGAAGTTGAATTTTAAAGAAATTAGCCAGCAAAAACTTTGTAGCTAGGTCACACTAGAATGATTTTGGGCAACAAAAAAACAAATTGAACCATTTTTTTGTAGGAAACAGTTTCTTATCAGAAGTAATATGTAATCACATTCATATATCTACCTGAGGGACTCTGATAACTCCAGACTGCCATCTGCTTTATTAGCATGAGTTGTTCTCTTTTAAATTCGGTGTAATTGTTGGGAAACGGGCTGAAGTATTCAGTGAAGTCCCGTCGGGGGTTGTTCTTCAGCGGTACGACTATATTGAAAGCACTCAGTTGTTTGTTCAAAGTTGTTGCTTGTGCACTGTTAAGAAGATTGGCACTGAGGGAGACTTTCAATACCCATCTCACTTCCCACTTGATAAATGAGGTTATTGTCTCATTCTTTTATGGGAGGAATGTAATACATAGTAAGCAGATTGAAATTATGACTTGGGTGGAATTCAATTTCTGCTATAACGTTCAGTAAGTGTTGGCGTGCACTGCTGGTCCAACAGAGTCTGGGAAATGTGATACTTGTGTAGTCCAAAATCTGCCAAAATACTCTTACAAAGCATTCTTTTTGAGAGGTGTCAGATCTTTTATATATGGCTGAATCTTAGGGCAACTTTGAAATCTTGCACACACAAAAAAACCCACTTCAAACTATGATAAAGCATTTATCACATGCCCTACACAAAAGTATCTGTCATGGCCTTAAAGGGATAGTTCACTTTAAAATGAAAATTCTGTCATCATATACTCACCCCTCAAGTTGTTCAAACCTGTATGAATTACTTTCCTCTGCTGAACACAAAGGAAGATATTTTGAAGAATGTCAGTAACCAAACAGTTAACCTGGTCCCCATTGAATTCCATAGTAGGAATAAAAATAAAAGCCTACTATGGAATTCAATGGGACAGGTTAACTGTTTGGTTACTGACATTCTTCAAAATATCTTCCTTTGTGTTCAGCAGAGGAAAGAAATTCATACAGGTTTGAAACAACTTGAGGGTGAGTATATGATGACAGAATTTTCATTTTAAAGTGAACTATCCCTTTAATTCAGTGGATATAATGTTGATTTAAAATGGGTTCATGATGTGGATTCTTAATATTGTGTGTGTGTGAGGGAAATTACATCCATTACTGAAAAAGTAACTTCACTTGTTAGCACAGCAAGTTAGCTAGCATTCAGTTAACTCTGAACTTGAAAAAATAAATTAAATGTAAGACGTTAGTATTTAATATATATACTGGTGTGTGTGTGTGTGTTTATTTTGATAATTACTCGGACACTATACTTTTAAGCTATTATAAATCATTTATCATATGGAACTGTGTGTGTGTGTGTGTCTGTAAAGCATTCTGTTCTAAAGGATCACTTATAATAGCTAAAAAATTTAGTGCATGATTAATTACATATACAGTGCTTGGCTGATTACTTGCAGATTGTAGTCCGGATTACAAATTACACGACGTAGTGACGTAACTTTGTAGTATCTTTGTTAACAGTGTCACACAGCATGACATTTTTTTGTCTATGAAAGATAAACCTGTTAATATGATTCATTGTAGGTTTTTGCTTGAGGCTCTGTGTTAGATCTCAACTCGCAGTCCCCTGTTTTGAGGGGCATGTTGCATTTGTTTGATAATGTGTATTTTACTATTTTTCACTTTGAGAATGCACTTTGATGCAAATGTATTCAAATGTTGAAAGTGATTAGCATGTCAGCAGGAAGCCGTAGTCTCAATTTACCTGTCATATTTTCTCATTTGAATTCCATATGCATAGAAAATAAGTTTAATAAGGCCCCAAGTTTAGTGCTCGTATAAACTAAATACGGTGAAGGGTATGGCTTCTTTGCTGCCTGTTTTTGTTAAAGTTAGCTTTTGCTAAAGGTTAATGCAATCCGTTCTGTGAATTTTTATGATGTTTATTGGCCCCGTGCAGCCAGGATGTATCAATTTTGTAGAGATACAGAGGCACGGAATTTTATAAGAGTGACTCAGACCTAATGTGGCTGAAGGAAAGGAAATAAGTGCAGCTGCAGGGGGTTTATTTCAGCAACTGTTCAGAGATCAGAAAGGTGACTAAAGATGCCATTACTGTTTATGGCTCATTATTCTAATATGCGAGAAACGGCAGGATAAAACATCCAATGACTAATTTCATTTGTAATGCTCTGACTGCTCATTGCTAAACCACAATTCAATTAACCCCCAATTTTGCATTATTGAAGCGCTTCTCCTTTGGTCTGTTTTTAATGAAATATCAGTTCAATCTATTCAGAATGGATGAAGAACGTAGTTCTGCCATGAGTCTTTGGCATGGTAATGGATTATAACAAGATAATGCTGATATGTTTGGAATAGATCGGCTATGCTGCCGCTGCTGTTGGTTATTGCTGTTGCTGCAGAGTAAGTACGGGACCTTGCTACGGCCAATACATACAGACTGTGAGCAAGACATGCTGCTGCTGTACAATATAACACACATGAATCACGCGTAGCAGATCTATACAGGTGGAGCTGGGGAAGGAGAACGTTTTCTGAAAGCGCTGCACTGCTATAGCAAATGCTAACCAAGTATTTGAAGGTTGAGCAGCGAGCTCATTGGCTACTGATACAGCAGGAACCAATCAGCTGTGCCCCTATAGAGAATGATGTGATCGCAAGCAGATTGAGTTAAGAACTTATAAGTCTGCGCCATCTAGAGTTGCATGACAGAACTTTGTATAAATCCTATATATTTTTTTTCCTTTTATCAGAGTCCTATTAGATTATGTTGTATTACTCTGAGGCTTCTGTTTTATTCCGTCTGCGGTCTGCCCTTTACTTCAGAGCTTTCGTCCTGCTTGAGTTCTCCCATTGAAGATCAGGCCTGCACACTCAATTGTATTCTATTCAGATAAAACAATTTTTGACTTTTGATTGATGTCTCCATTTTTGTCACCATTCTTTTTCCTAAAATGAGTGGTATGTGTGTCTCCTTTGTGTATATAAACACATTTTTCATGGGAAAGCTATGGCAGCTTTATATTTTGTTACAGTCATACAGTACATGCAGGTACAGTATGTGATTCTTTGAGGCCTAATTCTTTGGTTCTGATTTTGTATTTTTTATTGAACAAAAGTAAACAAATGTCCTCAAAAAAATCTTAACTCTTAGATATTTAGTTTTAAATTATCATTATTAGTGGTGCTTGCAAAGCAAAGCATCTGTATTGATTCCTGTCTTGTGTTCCCCTTGTCTTGTGTGGACTTTTGTTATTTCCTGTTCTGTGCCATGTTTTGTAGTCCTTTGTAGTTGTTCTTGTTTATTAAGCCGCGTTTCCACCGCGGGGAACTTTCCCCAGGAACTAGGAACTTTGGGGTGGTACTCGGTGTGTTTACACCGCAGGAACCAGGGTCTAAATGAAGTTCCGGGTAAATATTTCCCCCTCCGAAAGTCCCTGCTGGCGAGGTCGTACTTTCTCAAAGTTCAGGAACTTTCGGGGGCGGGGGACTTGTGCGCTGAACATGCTGATTGGTTGTGTTCACGCCGCATATTGACTGGAGGACTCCACGCAGCATTCTATTTTAACCGGCATTTTTAAAAATCTATTGCGGTTCGTGGCTTCATGCATTAAGAGTTGTCTGTCTGCAAATATGGAATTTAATTATAAAAACACAGCTGGGACCGACGACGAGGTTCAGGCTTTATTAAGCTTATTTGTGTAACAGGACATTTTCTGCGTGTTCGTCCCAGCCGTCTCACGGTCAATGTCCGCAAAATACATCACAAACACAACTACAGCACAGTTTGAATCTCCTCCATACTTATTATAAATGTGGCGCTCAAAACTGATTACTGTCCGTCGCAGACTGGGAGGAGTAGTCGCGCGCATGTTTATAATCTTACTGGTACTTTAGACCGCGGTGTAAACACAGAGAGCAACCGGTCTGGGGCAAAAAAAGTTCCTGGGAAAAAAGTTCCTGGGACAAATTGTTCCGGGTAATTTCGGTGGAAACGTGGCTTTAGTCTCCCCAGGTGTTTCTAATTAGCCACGCCCCCTTGTTATCTTGTTAAGCTTGTTTGCTTGTGTATTTAAGCCCTGTGTCTAGTTCAGTCTTTGTGAGTTCTTGATTTTGTTGTAGTACTGTATGTTGGTTGTTCTTTTCTTGAGTACTGTTCCCTAGTCTGTGTCTGTCAAGTTTTGTGTCTGTCTGCTGCATGTTGATTCTGCTTCCTCCTGTTTTCAACTGCATCGTAACAGAATCACTATATTGTTCTCTTGTATACTTATTAATCTTCTGGACAAAACTTTGACACGTAACACATTGTGCACAGTTTGTCGTAGAGTTTGCTATTTCTACAGAGAGTGACTGATCAACGAGCAGCTCTTCAGGAGAAACCTCTTCCCATTCAGTGTTGGTGTCACAACACGGCAGCGGGGCCGATCTTCTCTCCTTTCTTTTCATTTATTGTTTGTTGTCAAATCGTGCTGCTTAATGAGGAGAGGTGTACAAATACGATGGTCAGACCGGCGGGTGAAAAACTGGGCGAAAAACTCCCATAGACTTAAAGGGATAGTTCACCCAAAAACCCGTAAAACTTTTGTTTACCTTCGGATCACAAATGAAGATCGTTTTGATGAATTCTGAGAGATTTCTGTCCCTCCATTGACAGCTACGCAACTACTACTTTGACGTATCAAAAACTTTATAAAGAGATCGTAAAATTTGTCCATATTAATTGAGCGATTTCTGATTTAGTAAAAAATTTATAGAGACATGATCGTATATGATGAACAGATTTTATTTAGTATATTATTTACAAACATTGATCAGCGAACATAAACAAAGGCTCAACCGAACCTGCTTGACGCAAACCTCATTGGTTCTCGCACGTCAAACATGCATTGGCTAGCCCTGACCACCTCAAATATTATTGGTCTGAAGCAAACCTGCTTGAGCTTTCGTTTACCACAACTGATGTGTTGAGTTGATGAATGTTTATATGTGAATAAAAGCCTCAATTCAATCTGTTCATCATATAAAGTGTTTTATTAAACCACTCAATGCATATGAATTAGTTTTACAATTTCTTTATAAACTTTTTGAAGTGTTAAAGTGGTAGTTGTGTAGCTGTCATTGGAGGGACATAAAGGTCTCATTCATCAAAAAGATCTTTATTTGTGTTCCGATGATGAAAGGGGATCGACGCGAGGGAGAGTAAATGATGAATTTACATTTTTGGGTGAACTATCCCTTTAATATGGGCATACATTTTGTGGAGCAGAATCTCACATATAATGTATGTATTTTATGTATGTATGTAGGCCAATTTTTACAGAACCTTGATTGAAAAACAAATAATGGTGTTTACAGGAATGGCCATTGCAAACCCCTGCAAGCATTTGCTCAGTGGGAGAGTGGCTGTTCTATGCTTTTGATGAATGGAGAAAGCTGTGCTCCTGTATAGTTAAAGGCAAAAATGAACAGCAGGAAGTGAATTATTGAAGCTTCCTGGTGCTCCACCTTCATTTTGTACCTCATCTGTTTCTAAAAAGCTTTTTTCTAGAAGTAGTGTCCAGGCAACCAGTCCTGATACACGTCACCTATTGTCCTACGAAAAAAGCACGACAGATGCCATTAGATTCGGTCACCAGACAAATAACTGTAAGGAGCACAGTGAATGTAAAACGTTCTCTTCTAAAAATCTATTTTCTCTTTTTTGCCCCATCCATCCTTTTTTATAAAACATGTTTTCTCTTGAGTTTTTCTCAGTCCTTCTGCTTTAAACATTGAGGTGAGAAAATCTTGAAGGATGCAAGATGCACATGTTGCCTTGGCACCACTTACACGCCAGTTTGCACTAACGTGTGGCTTTAACAAGCTGTTCTGCTGGTTCTTGAATCTACATGCTAGTTTCCCTATTGCTCTTTGTTTCCAATGCTTCATCCTTTTCTTTTTCCTTTTCTGTCTTTCATTGGTTGTACTAAGCTGAAGGTCAACTGAGTGGTCACCTGAAGGTCAACTGAAAGGTCAACTGAATCTGTGGTTGAGAAAATGCTTTCTAAGGGGTGTTCACACTTGGCAGGTTTGGTTCGATTAAAACGAACTCAGGTGTGAATGCTTTGTTAGTGCAGATCATTTTAATAAGTGTGAACGCTGCCATCCGAACCTTGTTGCTCACCAAATAAGTAGACCGAGACCCCTGAAAAGATGGTTCCTTTCGTCTTCCAAACGAAATCTGGTGTTGTTCGACTGAAATATGAATGTAACAAAAACCAAAGACTTCTAAACAAACCAAAAACAGGATGAGATGTCACAAGATGGGACCCTAAAAAGGACAGAATAGTCAAGCACACCTGAACTTTCTTGCCATAGGAACTAGGTAATGCTGAAGCTGATGTTTCACTTCATAGAAATCAATGCATTCAACAGTGATGATGCCAGTCATGGGAAATCTCCTGAAATGTTGAAAGGATATGACGAAGGTATCGCTTTTATCTTCTGACAACTGATGGCAAACTGATTTTTTCACCAATATATGACGTGACCTGAAGAAGGACAGACGAAGATAATCACACACACTCAGTTCCCAGTCGTTGTGTGTGTGTGTGTGTGTGTGTGTGTGTGTGTGTGTGTGTGTGTGTGTGTGGAGCAGCTGCCTGATTGAGCCCCACCTCAGACACAGAGAGCAGATCACACTGACAAGGATGACCGAGGCAGCGAATCTGGTTTATTGTATTAAAACGTGACCGCGGCGCTAATGTTTTATGTCATCCAATTGACCCTTCGCAGGGAGCTTGATTGACATGCGATCTGACCAATCATACTTCGCCATCCGCCATTTTGTCCGACATAGCAGTCAGGAGAGTTAGTAGCTTAAAGGAGAACTCCGGTCAATTTTAACATTGAGCTCAATTTTTAGTAAATTTGGAGTTCTGTCAATACAGAGAACAACGACAAAAATCGGTGTTGCCTACACCGTGTTATCCTCTATTTAAAGTTTGCACCCTATTGACTTGAATGGGGTCTAATTTTAAACCTGCCTTTATTTCTCTTATCATCCTTGATGTGTCATACAAGTGCCCAGCCATGTTGAGTGATTCCTTCAGAGTGAACACGAGTGAATCTGACTGCAGGAGATGTGAAAGATATGAATAAAAATGATGTTATATCAGCCAGCGCACATACCTGTATTTAGTTCCAGTTTTCGGTCGAAGTCCAAAGTAGTCGATTGTCGAGTTCACGCGCGTGATCATAGGTAACTAAACATATGCGCGTGAACTCGACAATCGACTACTTTGGACTTCGACCCGAAAACAGGAACTAAATGCAGGTATGTGCGCTGGCTGATATAACATCATTTTTATTCATATCTTTCACATCTACTGCAGTCAGATTCACTCGTGTTCACTCTGAAGGAATCACTCAACATGGCAATTTTAAATAGAGGATAACACGGTGTAGGCAACACCGATTTTTGTCGTTGTTCTCTGTATTGACAGAACTCCAAATTTACAAAAAATTGAGCTCAATGTTAAAATTGACCGGAGTTCTCCTTTTACATGGGAGGATTTGAACTTGAAAAACAGTGTACTGACGCCTTCCCGCGGTTAAAACAACATTCCTTCTTATGTTCATTCATGTTTATGAACTAGAAGGAAGAGATGATCGGTTCACGAGCAGCTTTAACTGATGCTCTACAGCGATCTGTCATGACATATTAAACAGCCACAAAACGGTATTTATTATTTTTATTTATTTTTAAAATTGATTAAATTTGAAAGGTGAGACTTTGTTTAATATGTTTAATTTAAAAAGTAACCGAAAAGTAACCTGAAAAGTAACCTGGTCTGTCCTGTCTGTCGGCGTGTTGTCAGTCTCCTCTCTGCTCCACGATGTATTTTTCACTGCGTGAGAACATGGTGTGGCGTGAGAGCGGCGTAGCTTGTCGGACAGAGCGACAGTAACTAAGGGAGGCGGGTCTTTGCGAACGGTCAATTGGGATCGGTTCGTGAGAACGGCCAATTTTAGTGACTATCGATCAAATCATAGAACGTGATTATCGGCCGATATCGATCTGCGGCCGGTCACTAATATACTGTATACAGACATCAGCTGCACCAAATCCTTGTATCTTGATCTACTCAATGTGTCTTTGCACAATAAAAGTATTCATTTATTCCATGAAATTACAGTAGTGTATCTCTCCTTACAGTCATAACTTGGTTTTGTGAGCATTTTCCTAACCAATCACAACCGGCAATGGGACATTTTATCGGTCACTTGGTTTTTTATTTTCTGCAGAATTGCATTGGCTAGCCCTACCCATCTCAAATCTTATTGATCTAAAGTCCATGGCTGCATCCGAAATTGCTTTACTATATAGTAGGCAGTATGCGACCCGTATGACCTCCTACTTCTTGCAAGACTCTGAAGTGTGCATATGATGAACACTTTACTGTCCAATGAGGCCACGCCGCCACGGGAGAGAATTTATGAATGGAAGTGAAGTGGCGTAACTGACGAAGCTAGGTCATATGATAATGAAAACATGGCAAACGTAGTACGTCCAGATTACATTCATACTACACACACTCATACTATATAGAACATGCTTTAGCGGTCGTAAAGTAATTATTTATTAAAATAAGTATTCGATTTCGGATGCAGGCCAAATGTCCATTAATCATCAAATATCTTCTGACTGGCCGTGATTCACATCACAACGCTTAATGGTTTTTAACGTTCAGTATGGATAAACTCTGTGTTATTTTAAAAAAGCCTCCAGAAGCAGCGTTTAGGCAAGCTAAATTGTTATCAACAAACTGCTGATGAGAAGCCAAGTTAATTTGGTCGAAAGTATAGAGGCGATTCTTTAATTTCCAGGTCCTTTTCCTTCCTAAACACCTGGGTGAATGGGGTACGGTTAATTGCAGTGCAGGATCTTAAAGAGATAACTGTTGTGTGCTTGTGCCGAGGGACCGGTGGGGATATATCTACCCTGACAGACGAGTAAGTGAGCAGCATGTTCAAACAGCCTGAGCTTAGAGCCAAGCTCGATGTGTAATGCATTCGGAGTACTTCTGTTCCAACAGGTCCTGGCAATCGTGGTCTCCTAAGACGTATCTCTGAACAATGGGAAGTTGGCCAAGTGGTTGGGAAAGGGATGTGCATATTCTTGTGGGACTTGTGTAACTCATTATGATAATGTAACATGCTTTTAGCTTGAGGTCTTTTGTCAATACTGCGTATTAGCTTTCCGAATGAGATGACAACGCACAATGCTTTTGCGCTCAAAACACACTTGCTATCGTGCTCACACACTAATTGTTTATTTTTCTAACCAAATTTGTGTATGACCGCCATCCTCTGAACTTATCCCTTTGTCTGTAATGCTTTTACCGCCACGTCCCCGAGTGCTCTCTGCAGTCCATGTGCTGTTCCAGGCTTTTTAAGTCCTTATGTGCGGTTTGCCCTGCTGGGTTATCGCAGTAGCCAGTTGTCAGGAATAGGCAGATGCTCACAGGCCGTCTTTTGTCTTGCTCTTCGTGTCTGTCTGTGTGTGCTGCCAGCGGATGGTCCTCTCTCAGTGAGGACTGTTGCGAAGAGTCAGAGAAAGGCAACAGCGGTCGCTGTGAGCAGATGTGTGGAGAGTTATCTGAGCCCGGCAGACACCATGAAAGCATCCCTCTGTGGTTTTTCTACACTGCGTTCTTCGATGGCATAGATCTTGTTGAGACTGAGAGAGCTTGATGACAGAGCAAGAGCAGCATATAGACCTTATTTAGACAAGCGCCATGACGGGCATGAAAGCGAGGCTCCGAGGGATAGACTTACCGTGTTTTCAGTGGCATCCACTGTAAAAAAGCTGTAGATCACTTATAATTTTCCTTACCTCAGTGTGAAATGTTTTACGCTGAAACATTTTTGCAGTGTTTCATCTGCAGAACAATCCAAAAAAAACATTAAATAACAGTATAACCGACTGAAGAGATGTATGTCCATCCCTCTCACAACCACGCTCTCATTCCCGTTAAAAAATCAAAGATGGCGCTGCTGTGAATAAAGTCTATTGGATAAGGCTTTCACTTCTTCAACATGCAGGGTTCCCATCATTTTTGACTTGATGATTTTTTCTGAAAAAACTCCCAAAGTGCAGTTAAAATATTTTACAGCTGAGCATAAGTAGAAAACATTTATAAATAGACGTTTTTATTTCTATAAACGACAAAGTTCCCTTATATTTCCAGGTTTTACTGTATCTGTGGGAAAACTAATTATGTATTTCAATTGATAAATTTTTTTTCATTGTTAAATTTCTACTCTACTCTCTACTCTACTCTGTTTTATTCTATTCTATTTTATTCTATTTATTATCCATTAGAATGGAAATTTGTTTTTGACACTGGCCTAAAAAATTAATTAACAAATGTATACAATAAATGGACATTACAAATAAATAGACATGGGTAAAAATACAAGATAGGCATACAAATTAATTTTATAGATCATAAAGTGATATTAAATTATCAGTATGTTTATTTGATGAAGTTTGAGTTATTTAATATATATAAAAAACTCTACTCAGGAACTTGTTTAAAATAATACCTGCCAAAAGCAAACAAAGGATTTTTAATCCTATAAATATATTTAATGTGTGTATATATATAAAATCATTTCTGCCAAAGGAACTGAGAATTGTGTGTTTGTCCTAGCTATTGCAATTTTTCACTATATAGACAGATGCTTCTGAAATGCAAAATAGAGAAGATTAATATAGTCCTAGATCTGATTGAGTACTACTCTGTCTATGAGGTATAGGCACATTTTTTTTTGCCCAATGATCTTACTAGCTTGCTAATGCTCACTAATAGGTTTTAGACTCATAAAGCATAATTAAGAACGAGCATAATTATTTCATGTTGATATTCTTGTGTATTTGCCATTTGACCCTGCTAAAAAGACCAGCATGTTGGTCCAGTTTTTAATGAGCTAGTGTGGTGCAAGTGTACTTGTTGAATCACTAATGCTGTTTACCAGCAAAACACGGAGCACAGTCTTTCTGATAAAGCCAGCTGACCATGCGAGTCTTTTTGGTAACTTATTTAAGCAGCCTGATGAGTACGCCAGCATCCAAATTCCAACATATGGAGCATGGCTCGTCCATATACTGTAGATGTTCTGATCTCTTAGATGGAAAGCTATAGGGTTAGCTTATCTAAACAGCCTCAACACAACCTCAATTATCACACACACGCTGCGTCTATTAGTTCAAGCAGATAATTTGGTGAAACATTGAGCCCCGCATTTGTCCTCTGGGACCAGAGCTCAGCAGCTCCATTACAGCCAAGTGAGTCTGTCTCCTGATCTCCTGCTTTTTTAGTCCCCTCCTCTCATTCATTATCCTCCCATCCATCCCGTCAGTGTAGGGAGCTCTTGCGCTCTTGTGTAATCTCTGTCTGAGGTAGGTGACATGTCGTAGCCTCTGGCTATTGTTTTCCTTCAGTCAGGTACTGCTGTATTAGGTTTATCCTGACCTGATTTGAGCGGGTTACCATGACTTTGACACAGAAGAAAAGTGAGATTGAAAATGTGTAGATGCAGAGAGCGTTACTATGACTATTCATTTTCCCAGCATGCAACTAACAGGTCCTTTTGAAAGACATAATTGGTTTCAGACTGATAAAGAAGCGACAGACAGAAATAAAAAGAAAACTTTTTTAAAAACCATACATTTTGCACAATTCTACTAGATATAAATGTATTCCTTTAGCAGACATGTTTATACCTTATAAATTAAGAAAATAAATCACCAACCCTAAAATGTACATAAACCCCGCCCCCGGGAACACGCAGTCCATGTTGAGAAGAGGAAGAGTTGTTGTATAAGAGTACATTTGTGAGTCAGCTCAAACTGTAGCATCTGTCTTTTCACATGCAATAGAAAGTCACTCTGTGTGCATCTAACAACAGTTCCTATACGAGCGATTTATAGATTACCTTGACAGAATATGCTAATTGACCGTTCGCAAAGACCCGCCCCCCTTAGTTACTGTCGCTATGTCCGACAAGCTAAGCCACTCTCACGCCACACCATGTTCTCATGCAGTGAAAAATACATCGCAGAGCAGAGAACACACTGACATTACTTTCGGTTACTTTTGATATTAAACATATTAAACAAAGTGTCACCTTTCAAATTTGGTAATTTTTTTAAATGAAATTGAAACAATAAATACCATTTTGTGACTCTTTAATGTGCCTGACAGATCGCTGTAAAGCAGGGGTCACCAAACTCGGTCCTGGAGGGCCGCTGTCCTGCAGAGTTTAGCTCCAACCAGGGGCTAAACCCTGCAGGACAGCGGCCCTCCAGGACCTAGTTTGGTGACCCCTGCTGTAGAGCCTCAATTAAAGCTGCTCGTGAACCGATCATCTCTTCCTTCTAGTTCATTTATAGCATCAAATAAACATGAATTAACATAATAAGGAATGTTGTTTTATCCGCGGAAAGGCGTCAGTACACTCCGTTTCTCATGTTCAAATCCTCCCATGTTAATCTACTAACTCTCCTGACCGCTTTGTTGGACAAAATGGCGGATGGCGAAGTATGATTGGTCAGATCACCTGTCAATCAAGCTCCCTGCGAAGGGTCAATTGAAGATGGTTAACTTCACATCAGCAACATAAATTCATCAACTAACCATTCAGAGACGTCCTGTTGCATTCTAAATGTTGTCACTTCTTCTTGAGTCTCTCCATCATTGTCTGACTCCGTTATAACATTAAAGGCAAAACAGTTTCTGTTATTTTAGTGTGTCTGCGTGAGGTAATCGCAGCTGCTCTCTTGAAACCCGCCCTCTGCAGCAGCTCATTTGCATTTAAAGGGCCAGGCACAAAACGATGCGTTTTTGCAAACCCTCAAAAAGTGACAACTTTAACATATAAAAATATCTGATATTTTGTGCTAAAACTTCACACAATCTGGGGACATCAGATATTGATTTTACATCCAAAAAAAGGGAATTTTACCACCCTTTTACGTCAGCTTTATGCCGGTTTTATAGTATAATATCCTTCTTTTTTTTTTTCTTTTTTTTACTATTTCTTTTCTTTTTCTAGTTATCTAATCCTTGTTATGATATCAGTAAAGTCCCCCCAAAAAGTTTAAGATGATGTGAGCTTTTTTTTTGGTTCATGTATGGGGGTGTTTTCACAACTGCTTTCATGTGAACTTTCTTAGTTTGTAATTTTGCATCATAATGAGATTTTGTCATCAGAACACTGAATCAGTCAGACAAAGTGTTTGTGGGATCATGTTCTGTCTGATTGTGTGAAGCCATATAATTATCTTCCATCATAATTGGGGTTCTCAGAGCATTATCAGAAAGCTGCTGTGCCCTTTTTTTGTCTCAGAATGAAAAAAGTTGACCCTCATTATATTCTTTGAAGAACGTGAAGGTTTGCTGTTTTGTTAGTGGAGCTGATAACCACTTTTGAAAGCACATGTTCAATGTCTCATTTCTTTTGTTACATCTGACGGTCTGGGTTATCTGTACTATTTTAATGTGCTTGTATGGCCTCTTTGCATTTTGTTTTTAAATCTGAATGCATCAATCAGTGGCATGCAAATGGCTTCAACAAATATAATATGCTTGACGATACAGCGCAACTAAAAATTTAAATGGTCAGGACAGAATTTTATTTTTTCTTTGAATGATTTTTATTTTTTTGTTTACTATTCAGTCCTTTTAAATCCACATTTGCAGAACATAAATGGAAATTCTAACATTGCAGGATCGATTTCTTTGGGGAAATAAACCCACTGGCCTAATTTTTATTTTTTTTTGAGTCCAGGTTCAAGCTGAATTTAAATAGAAAATAGGAAAGTCTCAAAAGAGCATTTTCCATTTCTTGAAATTGAAATGGGTTTTAGATGGAACCAATCTTTCCTCTGGCCTGTAACACATGCGAGAAACCTGCTTCTCAAATAGAAGACTAGGAGCTGTAAATTGCAGCAATTTTGCATATACTTTAGGAAGCACTCAACTATCACCGTACTAATGCTCTGTGCATTAAGATATTCATTTTAAAAATAAGCCTTGTGCATTGCGATGAAGTTGAACATCCATTTGAGTTTTCTTTGTGTGTGGCATGTTCAGGTAACTAGAAAGAGGAGAACCTTGACAAGTTTTCTAGATTAGGCCTGACAAGATTTGTTGATGCAAGTAATTACACCGTTGATCAAATAAACCAGTAATAGAGCCATCAATCACGTTCTCAGGAAGTGTGTCATTTCCAGACAGTTCAGCTGTCTTAAATTCAAGAGCTCACTTTTGATGAATTGTGCTTGTTACTCTATCATTTCACAGATATTTTCAGATCCTACTCCGGCTGATTTGCCCTGGCGTAATTTTTTTAAATGTTTGATCTTTTATAAAACCCATCATATATAATTTTTTAACACTTTGCTCAGCTGTAACAATGGTGCATATTGGAAATACATTTTGACATGTATCTTGACAGAGACCTGTCACTGGTAAGGTTGTGTGAGATTGTCTTGTGGGCAGTAGGTGCATGTCTCTGTTCCTGAGAAAACCTTAGCTGGCTGTGAATTTTTCATAAGTCTTTCACTTGCTCTCTGGTGGGGACATGACAACCCACTGTGAAGGAGAAGAGACCATATGTGGAGAGAGCTTCCATTACCTGTATCTCTAAATGAGATTACTTTTCCATTAGTCTAGTGTGTTGTCCTTGATTGATGGAGGATGGCATTACAAAGGATAACAGAATTTGATTCGAATTCCGTGCTAGTATCACAATCCTAAAAAACGACGTATTGTTATTTTTCAACAGAAAACTTAACTTTACAATGCTGTCAGATTCAAAGAGAAATTGAAGGGGAAAAAAGCTAATAAATAAATACTTTTTTTTCAGTAGATTTCCATGCAAATCTACATAATCAAGCATTAACATTATTGCAAACTATTGCATTACGATTCCAAGTGAACTATGTTCCAAAATCTGCCTCACTACAGCAACTTTCTAAGGCAGCATTCTAACTGCATTTTAATGATCTAATGAATCTTTTTCCATTTCCACTATAAAGAACCTTTTGTGCAATGGAAAGATTAAACACTCTTACAAATAAAGGAAGAACCATTGATGGTTCCATGAAGAAACTTTAACATCCATGGAACTTTTCCATTTCACAAAAGATTCTTTATAGTGGAAAAGGTTCTAGGTTTAGGTTCTATTTTTAACGTTCTTCAAAACTTCTGTCCCTCCATTGACAGCTGCAGTACTCAACTACCACTTTGACGACGCTTCAAAAAGTTCATATAGATATCGTAAAACGAATCCATATTAATTGAGCGGTTTAGTCCAAATTTTCTGAAGAGACACGATCGCTTTATATGATGAACAGATTTTATTAGGCTTTTATTCACATATAATTATTGATCAGCGAACATAAACTGAAGCTCATCAATAAGGCTTGACGCGCAAGAATTAACATTGTTGGTTCTTGCTGAAGCTCAAACGTGCTGAGTAACACAAGAATGAACCTCATTGGTTCTTGCTGAAGCTCAAACGTGCTGTGTAACACAAGAATGAACCTCATTGTTTCTTGCTGAAGCTCAAACGTGGTGCGTAACACGAGAATGAACCTCATTGGTTCTTGCTGAAGCTCAAACGTGCTGCGTAACATGAGAATGGACCTCATTGGTTCTTGCAGAAGCTCAAACGTGCTGCGTAACATGAGAATGGACCTCATTGGTTCTTGCTGAAGCTCAAACGTGCTGCGTAACACGAGAATGAACCTCATTGGTTCTTGCTGAAGCTCAAACGTGCTGGTGTGTCATTTTTTTAATGTTTATATGTCAATTTATAAAATGGTTAGTTCCAATCCTTGATTCTGATTGGTCAATTCACGATAAAACACGGCTATGACCGCTTCACCCAACGGTTCTATGTATCACTACACAACACCCTTAGTAACCACTCTTAGCAACAAAAACACATGTTTAAATCTCATCGATATTGTTCATTGAAGCTATAGTAGAGTATTATGAGAGATTGAGTGAGCGAGTGTACCTGCATTTACAGTAGATATAGCATTTTCCTTCAGGTCAGTGTATATTCATAATAATAAAAAATCCGTTGAATGTCCGCTGCGATATTTTGTCCTTTTAACAGTTATGGGGTTTTCCCGTGCCCATAGTCATCTGTCAGTTGCGTCTTCCTTCTCCGTGATCACAAGTTTGAGTCCTTTCAATGTCCTGACTCACTCATAAAGACAGTCTTTGCCGCCATCTATTGGCAAAATAACGTATGTAACTTCTGTTGCTGTTTACGGTCAGGGACTAGGAAGGCTTTTAGTGATTTTTTTTTTTTCATGAAAGTTGCATAGATACATATTTTTCGGCTTTAATAGTTGTATTGTGTGGTAACCGTTTTATAAAAGCAATAAGGTACTCGAGGCAAGTGCTGTATCGTAGAGCTTAGATCGGGCCCAAAAAATCAAGCCCGACCCTACCCGAGTCCGTGCACGTTGTGTCCGAGCCCGGCCCGGCCCGACACATTAACTGTAATTATGAGCCCGAGCCCGATTTAAACCCGACCATTTTTTTAAAAGTGGGCCGCCGTTATAACTGACGTTTTCAACTACAATTCCGAGTTGTTTGAACTAACGTTACAGAAATCTGTTTAGAATTACCTTAATGAATAATGCAACAAGTAGGCATGTAAACTGTGTTGTTTGTTTATTCAGAATGGATCGCAAGTGGATCCGAATGAAGAAACGTAAAAAAATGTGAACAATGATGAACACAGAAAATTAACAAGAATTAACTTTGGACCTAGGCCTACTACTCGAATATAATTCATCAAGGTTTTAGAATATAGAATATTTTTTAAGCAAAATTGCACCCACACTTGCTGGTTTTAGAGCGGTCCTCCTCTGCTCTCTCTCGTTCGGCGCTGCTGTCATAGGCGAGCAGCGCACACACAATGCACTCGACAAAGCCTCCGTTCCATACCTCCGACTTTCCACCAAACTTGGTCAAAGTTAATTCTCCTGTTTTTCTTTACATCTGCAAGCTTTATGCACTTGAGCTACACAATAGCTACAGCACAGCAGTCCCGGTGTGATGCGTGCGAGTGAAGGAGACGCTGCGCATGATACAACATGACGTGCTTTTATCAAGGGCCCGGCCCGGCCCGACCCGGCCCGAGGATAGTGGCGGGAAATATCGGCCCGACCCGGCCCGCGGGTCGGGTCGGGTCAAGTTCGGGCTCGGGTTCGGGCAGAGAATCTAAGCTCTACTGTATCGTGAATAAGTCACGGCTGAAGGGGTTGCAGGCACTCCGCTTCGCGTCATGCCTAACAACGCCCTTCAGCCGTGACTTATTCACGATACAGCACAGCCTCTCGTACCTTATTGCTTACATAAGCCTAAAGTCAGTCTGTTCATCATATAAAGCGATCATGTCTTTTCAGGAAAAATGGACTAAACCGCTCAATGGATTAGTTTTACGATCTCTTTATGACCTTTGTGAAGCGTCATAGTGGTAGTTGCTTAGCTGTCAATGGAGTGATAGAAATCCCTCAGATTTTATTAAAAATATCTAATGTGTGTTCTGAATTCGAACGAAAGTCCAAAACAACAAGAAATTCTGTAAATGATGACAGAATTTTCATTTTTGGGTGAACTATCCCTTTAAGAATTGTTCACTGAAAGGTCCTTTGGGTAACCCAAAATGGTTCTTATATGGCCATGCTGTTAAAAAAAAAACTCTTTTGCAACCTTTATTTTTTATAGAGTGTTTTAGTACATCATAAAGTGATTCATTTAAAATGCTCTTCGGTACTTGTGCGTCACACAGATAGCTTTCCACACAGAAGATGTGACTCCCTGTTGTTTTAAGTAGAGTTTGAAGTTATATGTGAGTTTGATGCTTTGCCTTCTGTGAGAAGGATATGTTGCCTTATAATTTGTCTTACCTTTAATCCCCTAAATGTTCCATCTGTATGTGGCTCATAGCTTTTAAAACAGTGCAGTGTGTGAGTGTTTAGCACATTCAAGTGTGTGATGGCAGCTGTTTCTTGTACCGTACCTGCGTGATGAGTGATGTGACAGGTTGAACAGGTAGGGGGCAGAGGTAATTTCTCAGACAAGGTCACAGCGGACAGAACGATAGGATGATGGACAGAAGGCCTGAGGTGTGCGTTGTGTGTCCTGGGGGAAGCATTAGCTGAAATTACCCTGTGTCAAATGATGTTTTACAAAATGGTATAAACACAAACTTATCTTCATGTTCACCCTAAAAAAACAACAACCTAGAGTGCAAAACTCCAAACTCCCAACAAGTACCTATACAATTCACAGCAGTTTCCAGCTGTAATGAACACGACGCAGTAAAACGACAACAACTTTTATTTCGAAATGTGCAAGAAGCATCGTAATTTCATTTTGAAGCAACGTCACCACAATGACCACTCTTCAAAATAAAGGTTACAAAAGGGTTTTTTCGCAGCATAGGCCTACACTCTAAACAAAAATGGTGCTAAATAGCACCAAATGTTGTTCATTGGCTTGTAATCATAGGGGAACCACTTTAAGTGCCATATAGCATCTCACCTTTGTCAAATGGTGCTATGTAGAACCATAAGAGCACCTTAACCACCCCAAAGAACCGCTGAAGAACTGCTGAAGAACCAAACTGGGCTTAACAGGTTCTTAAAATGGCAGTGGTGCTATATAGCACCATAAGCACTGCAAAGAACCCCTGAAGAACCACTTTTTTAGAGTGTAGAATAACCGTTTTTAGTTCACCACAGAATGTCTCAGTGATTTTTTTCTTCTCCCTCTAGTGTGAAGAACATTTAAACAATCTGAAGAAGCTTTTTCCACTATACTTATGCGTATCCACTCCATGGATGTTAAAGTTTCTTCATGGAACCATAGATGCCAATAAATAACCTTTATTTTTAAAGTGTGGGTTATAAATTATTTAATTTTATTTATTTATTTAATTTGTATTTACATAACATATACATGTTACATATTCAATCTACTTATTGTAGTATTCAATTGCAGTTTTGCTTCAGAGGTACAGTAGCAGTTGCTTTAAGATTCTAAGAATATTTTTTTGTGTGTGATTTCTAAATGGAGCTTAGACCTCGAAGGTTGCAATGCTTTTTTTTTCTTATTTATTGCCAATAAATGTCTGTTGTAATAATGGGTGGGCATAAATTGAATAATGGAGTAAAGAGGGTTTTATGTCGAGGGTCCAGTAAATTTGATTTAAATGCTTTTTTTCCCATTAACTACAGTGAGGAACCTTTGAATATGCTTTAACAAACAAAACTGTAATTAATAAAACAAGCCAGATGTTGATGAATACTGATGATCATAATTAACAATGCAGTGGTATAATACCGCAATGTTTTATAACATTATTTTCAACAAATATTAGTAGTGTTGTTAATACTCAGTATTTTAATCGTTTAAAGAAATAATTAACCCAGTTAATTATAATTATTTGTATTTATTTATTTAATTTTGTATGAAGGATATTTTTGACTACTTCCATTTAATTAAGGTGCCTGGGGACATGGATGGATGGATGGATGGATATATAGTATTTTCTGTATTCTAAAGCTGGATAATAGTTTTGTCTGAGGAAATTACCTACATTTAAGTTAATATTCCCCTCCACTATAACTTTCAAACCAAATGAAACCAAACTGTAATTTCAGGGTGAACCACTCTTTTATATTAGCAGGCTAGTCACACATTGAGTGCTTCGTATTAACATTCAGCTCTTTTACTAAAGAAAACACACAAACATATATAAATCATTTACAGGTTTGACATTATGAACCGTCAAATTCATCCCTCAAAGAAAAGCATATAATGGGTTCCTGCTTTAGATTTGCTTCACCTTGTGTTAGCTTACAGCTGCTCAGTAGGCTATAAGTGCTAAAGCTGTTCCTGGTATAATGAGCTTAAGGAGATAATTATTTCTTTCTGTCGACTGACAGGGAGCATGACAGACATTTAAATGAGATGCAGCCGAGCAGGATGGAGAGATGAAAGCGCAGAAGAATGTCAGGAAGCGGCGTCTGTCTTCGCCCACTGAGAACCAGCAGTACATGGATGTTCAGAGCCTGAGCATCTCTCATAGGGTGGTCTCAGTCAGTGGAGGTCGTTAATGCCCCCCTCCCCCCTGCATTTTAGGGTATAAGACTGCTCTGAAGTGAGCGACTGCTCTTAAAGGTATAGTTCACCCAAAAATGATAACAGTTACTCACCCTAATGTCATTCCAAACCCGGCCTTATTTCCTTTCCTTTTATGGTCTGTTACTCACACTAAGCCATTTCGACAACTAATATGATACTTTAATGGGGCTTTTGTGTCCTTTTTGAAGTTTAGCAGCCCGAGTTCCCATTCATTGTAATTGTATTGACCATCATAGTCTTTAGAACTTTTGCTTTTGTGTTCTGGCTTTTCTTGGTGAACTAACCCTTTATGAAGGACTTTTCACCTGTACAGCCAGTAACAGCCCCCCCCCCGTGTTTGGCTCAAGGTCATAGTGCAAAAGACCCTAGGTTGAAATTGCTCCGAACCATCCCTTTAAATAAAAATCCGACTGACCTCAAACTTTAGTATATGTTTACAACAGAGCATTATAATTTTTACTTTTAGTCATATATTATCAGCCAATGCATAAAAATAATGCTCGGCTTCTCATTATCGACCATCATTTTAATATTGGTGCATCCCTAAAAAAAACATCTCTCTTTTGTTTTATTAAAGAAAATGAAACAAATGTTTTTTGGGTGAATGACTGAATAACTAAGAGTATATCAGGTCATATTCAAAAATGCCATTTGGGAAGCATAAAATAGTAATAAAGTAAAAGAATCCCCTTATATTATTTCCAAATTTGACATGCGTTTGTTTGGTTTCAACGCTGACTGCATCTCAATTTTTGTTGAATTGATTAGACCATCCATTGTGACAATAAAAGATTCTGTTCAGCGCTTTGAACCGCTTTATTACTTACTAGAGTCAATCGTCTGTGGAATCATTTTTCACTTTCATAGTGGTAAATTTTTAAACAGAAATGAAACATCATTGATTCCACATTATTTTAAAATACATGCTGTCCCAATAGATGTTTGTCTCTGAATTTTCCAAATTGTGACCCTAAATGATTGATAAAGGATTCATTTTTGCTATGAGCTTAAGACTTTCAAAATCCTTCCAGACTAGAACAAAATCAAAACCTATTTCTGAAACTTGAAGAATATCTCTTAAGGACGGTGAGAAACTGGAATAATCCCGGCCCGTCTCTTGCTGTTCGCCTGCTGTTGGTGAAACATGCAGTGCAATGCTCTTGATGAGGCCTGTAAGTAGAGATGACATCAAAGATAAGTGGGATTATATTGGCTTTACGGCACTGCGCGCCACTGGCTTTGGATCTGCGAAGGATGAAGTGGAAGCTTGGAGGAGACAGCCAGATCTCCCAGCGGGGGACGGGCAACATTTGGGTAGAGTATGAGTAACTGAGCAGTTTTGGATACTTGACTTGGTAGCGAAGGGTTCTTGGTTTGAATCCGAATGAGTCAATGCCCTTGGGCATGTTGAGTGTCTTTAATACCTGCTCCCACGGCACTGCGCTTGTATGTCACTTGGATAAGAGTGTCTGCTAATTGGCAGCTGCCGAAAACTTGGAATTGCAAGGATCAAGGCACTGCATCAAAGGCGTATAGGTTTGGTTTTATCATTAGTTGGGACACTAAAATCACAAAAATCCATAATTCTGCAGTCTTCTACTAAAAGGTTTATTTTCCAAGATCTAACACCCATGTGTTGTAACAGCTGAGAAACTGAAATGTGAAAGTAGCTGAATTTTGCTGAAAATGTATTTTATAGTTTTATTATTTTTATTATCTTTTGTTTTTATATTTTTAGTTTTCATTTTAATTAAATTTTTTAGCGCCGTCAAAGCGATTAATCACGATTAATCGCATCTAACATAAATATTTGTAAATAGATGTGTGTGTGTGTATATATATATATAGTGTATATATATATATATATACACACATAACACTTTCATGTTAGATGCGATTAATCGTGATTAATCGATTTGACAGCACAAATGTTTTTTAAAATTTCGTTATGTGTATTTCGTTATACATTTGTTTTTATTTCAGTTTTAGAAATATCTTTTTAGTTTTTATTTATTTCCAGTTAATAATTGTTAGTGCTTCAACATAAACCTACAGTATTTCAGTTTATTGTATTTTTTCATATTATATTTTTATTAGTTTTGCAACTAATACTTAAATGTTATTTTATTTTCATCATTATTTCTGTTGACAGAAATGTTTTTAATAGTTTTAGTTGACGATAATCAACTCAGGTGATGATTCTCAGGGTTTCTCAGAAGCGAAAGTCGTCATAGTTGGGTAAGCCGCAGTAAATAAGAGAAAACAACTGAAATAGCAAAAGGAAAAACTCCACAACAGTGTTTTCACAACTTTCAAAAAGAGGGAAAAAAATGAGATTGATAATGGCAGTCAGAAGAGAGAAATATGTCATTTTTACTGTCACTCCCACAGCCGCTGAATTAGAAATTAGAACAGCAGCGTGAGTTACTTGTAATTTGATGCAAAGGTAATATACAAAGTATAGTGTTATTATAAACTTTGCAGGATTCACAATCCTGATGACCATTAAAAAGCATCATCACAGCCTAGCTTGGTTTCAGAAACATCACAGATACTCTTCCCTCTCTTTCCAGCTGTGTCACCATAGCTGATCTGTTGTTGTCATACACTCTAAAAAATGCTTTGGGTCAAATATGGACAAACCCAGCCGTTGGGTTACATTTTTAAATTGCATTTTTAATCCAATGTTTGGGTTTGTCCATGTTTGACCCAAAATTAGGTTAAAACAACCCAGCATTTTTTAGAGTGTATGATTTAGAAATAATTTTATGAATGTGCTTGACGAATATACATTTTTAGATTTACTTCTTGGTTTTCAGTGGTATCTGGGATATAAACCCGGATCCTCCATGTTGGCTCAGGCTGTTTGTTTAGATTGAGGACTTTGATAAACTAGCTGTTAAGGCAGAGTGGGATTTGCTGATACTAGCGACACACATTCTCTGTGATGCTGATGTGACTGCTCTTGTCGTGGATACTGACCCTTGTTTCGATCGAATCTGTTTGGGGGTCGCTGCTGGTGAGTTACAGGTACATGTTCTCCCAGGTTTGTCACCCATGCAGGGGATTCCTCGAAATTCCTCACGGATAGACAGTAAAGATGCATTCATTATTCTAAAACACCTTTTATATAGACCATGTCGTAGATCCTCTCCAGGTTCTTGCATTGAGGCGCTGAACGGACCTCGACTCGAGCTCGAGTTAACAGCTAGTGAAAGTAACTAATTGATACTTATGTAGATTATTTTTTGATTAGCTTAAGAATTTAATGACGTAGTCTTAATTGAACAGTCTGTAGACAATTAGCTGGAGCTTTTTGAGACGCTTCCCACTTTGGCAGTACGTTTCAATATGTGTAATTATTATTAGTCTGTGTTTGTTAATTAAGAAGCATACCACCTTCTACAAGACCTTCATATAATCTTCGTCATAATGGTTTTCAAAATTTGCTCAAAATGTTTTTCTCGGTAGCATTTGCAATGTTTGTACCTTATTATATTTTATTTAATTTTTTATTAAATTATTTTATTTATTTTTATTAAAAAAAAATATTCGGTTACAAATATTTGCATAAACCTAAAAACTATATATATATAATATATATATATATATATATATATATATATATATATATATATATATATATATATATATATATATATATATATAATTATTATTAAAAAAAAAATTATCTCTCAAAAAAATGCATAATTATGCATCACTGCATATTAAACAATAAATAGCTTTGTACAATGAGTCAATGTTTAACTTGTTAGCTTGGTCCTGGATATTTGTCTAATTCCGCAAATCTTTTAAATTGCTAACATTTTATAATATTTTTCACATTTTTGCAGAGCCTTTGATGTCTCAGCTCAGAATAGTCAGGCGTTGTGTTCCACTGGTGCCATCCGCCAATCAGAGTTGTCATGATGTCATTATATAGTGCAACTCTAGAGTGATTAATCACATGACATTTATGGCTCAGGACATGGTAAAATGATATATGGTGTAATTCTGTTCCATCTCCCTTTTTTAGCACTCAGCCAGAAACTGTAATGAACTTCATTTCTGAGTGTAGAGGCTTTGCAGCGCGTAAACACAGGTGTGTAAAGGCCATACTGACTGGGCTGAAAGACAACTAGGTTGTATGTGTGTGTGTACTGCAGGGCCACTCTCCACTTCACCAGCGTGTGTGACCTGCATACTAACGCCGCCTCGTACCTGCTATATAGTGTGTCGCAGTGGCACTGAGGGACTCTGAATCCAGCCAGTCGTACACACTCACTCAGTCACTGTTGTTCTGTTTCTTCCTTCTTTCCTCTACTCTCTCCATTACTACACACGCACGCACACACACACACACACACACGCACACATAATGTGTTTGTCTGCATTGCAGTGGGCTTCTGGTGAATCCCATGGGGTTTTTAGCCACCTATTGCAGCCCATATTTGTTATGTGTGGGTGTGTAAGCTGGAGACTATAAAGAGCTGGTGCGATCCATGAACTATCACCGCTGAGCAAAGCACTAAACCCCAGGTTGCTCCTTTGGGATTGGCCTCAGAAGTGTAAGATGGTTTTGATAAGAACATTAGCTAAACGAGAACATATTAGAAAAAAGGGATAGTTCACTCAAAAATGAGAAATCTGTCATTGGTTACTCACCCTCATTTTGCTTACTCAATCCTGTATTCTTTTGTTTATTTCTTTTTTGTGTAAAACACAAAATGTTATTTTGAAGAAATATGTTTTTTTGTCCTTTTGGAGCATGATTACCATGAATTGTTATATGGAAAAGAGCTGAATAACATGCAAATTGTCATCATTTAATCACCCTCATGTTATTCCATGGCTGTGTGACTTTTTTTATGTGAAACACAAAAAGAGCTATTTTGTGCGATGTATTTTTTCCCTGTCTGCTCTTTGTTCAATACAGTGGAAATGAATGAGGGCTGTTGAGCTCCAAAAAATGACTTCAAAAAATCATTAAAGAACCAAGCAGTCCATGTGACTTGCAAATTCATAAAACGAAAGGGTTTAAGAGACTAATCTTACAGGCATGCTTAAAGTTGAAGTGTATTATTTCAGCAACACCAAATGGGATTGTAGAAATAATGAATATTTCCAAAATGTTTTCAACAATACTCTTACTTTCTTCTTCCATTCTGCCGCTGCATAGTGTTTCACAAATGGCTCTTGTTTAGCACAATATACATACATTTTACTTCCAAAGATTAGGCAGTATTTCAACATTATAATTATTATTTATTTGATTTATAAAATATTTTATGTAGGCTATGCATGTATTTACTGTGTGTGTGTGTTTTCAGAGGAATTGTTTTTGCTTTTGATCAAAATATTTATTGCACAAGTGCTATTACCAAAGTTAATTATTTATTATTATAATTTTGTAATTAGTATTTTTCCTCATTATTCTTCACACAAGTCTTGAGAATTTGTACTTTATGACTGACACTACTAAAATGCTGAAACTATTTACTTATTTTGCTTTTGAAAATAAAATAATGAGTTTGGAGTGAGTCAACATGATGACAGAATTTTTTTATTTTATTATTATCATAGGTTTTGCACCAAATATCCAGCAACACTCTCTCTCTACTGGAGCTGTTCAGTGCAGGACCCTTTGTTCTCTGACATTAGATTAACTAAGGCTGCTGTTGACCCGGTGTCCCATATCTGTCCTCAGAACCTCTCAGTTTGGCCACAAGCCAGTCCTCCATGTGCTCCTCACTCCTGTGATTCATTTAATTGGCCTCAGAACTTAATAAGGTTAATGCATTGTGACAACTGTGAAAAGACTTAATTAGCCATTAGAAATTGAAAGGCATTTGACATCCGTCATAAAAAAAACAGATGAATCTTGATCCCGGATCAATCTGCAATTTTAACTGTAAGCGCAAAGAAAAGAGCTGCATAAAATTCAGGGCACAGACACAATGTGTGTTGCATGATCTCCCTATATCACATTCCAATGTAAATAGAAATAAGCAGTGTGCCTGTTTCAGTTTTTTTTTTTTTTTTTTTAGCTATAAATGCACATGCCATAATGCAGTTCAGTCCCAGAATGCAATGCACAATGCCTGCTACCTTCATGTCATCAGCCATACTGATAAAGTGAATGTGACCGACCTAGCCTAAAGCAGTCTCTCTCTCTCTCTCTCTCTCTCTCTCTCTCTCTCTCTCTCTCTCTCTCTCTCTCTCTCTCTCTCTCTCTCTCTCTCTCACAGACTCTCTACACTCACACACACACGCACAATCTCTTGTCAAACTGACTGCTTCTCGGTGAACATATGCTAATGTCTGGAGCTGTGTCATATTGGAGCACTCGTTCATTTCCTCGCACAGCCAGCTTCTCCTCTCACGTGCCTCTTAGATGTCCCTTCTCTTCCGCGGCGCAGGACTGTTCCTTTCTGATCTCCACAGATGGCTTCAGAGCTCTTTAACCTTTCCATTACAGCCACAAAAAATCCTTTTTGATATGAGCGAATTCATACAACTAAAAGTTTTTTTGGGAGGTTAGGTTTTTTGCAGCACCAAATGAGATTGCAGAAATAATGACTATTTCCAAATGAGGTTTCCATAATACTCATACTTCCTACTTCACACACACACACACACACACACACACACACACACACACACACACACACACACACACACACACACACACACACACACACACACACACACACACACACACACACACACACACAAACACGCACACGCTAAAGTTAGTTACTGAACTATATGTGTGTGTGTGTATATATATATTATATATGTATATTATAATAAAAAATAATAAAAAATGTATATGTAAGTAATAATATATTCAGCTTATATAAAAAAAAAAAAAAAAAAAACGGTATATAATTATATATTTATATATATTTTTTTTGTTCATTATTTCTTTAAGCTTTGGCTGAATGGGAGTAGTCCGTCTTCCCCGCTGACAGCTTGCCATTGTTTCACTTTGCAACCCAATTTTACCAGGTGTTATTAATAGAAGACATCAACAGATGTCAAGCTCTAAAAACTCATTCTGTAAAGCTCAGCTTGGTCTGAAATCCATTTAACAGAAGCATGCACCTCTCTCTTGTTCTCTCGCCACAGAATTCTAGACCTGGAGACGTGCCATAGAAAGAAAAGATTGTGGTCAGCAGTTTTTGTGAAAATTTAAAAGAGAGGGTATTCATTTTCATAAAACAATCCTCCCACGATTCCAGCCTCTAGAATGTATTGACAGATTTTCCTATATGCAGTACCCACATATTTCCATAAAGACAATAGAATAATGCTTGCTTCCCATGCATTTTAATGGGTCTATAGTAGCCTATATAAGCTGTGAATGCGCTGCATACCCCGATTAGTTTTAACACTATACATTCCCTTCTTTGAGGTGCACTATAAAGCTTACATGAATATGATAGTAATACTTAGGCTATGTAACTCTGTCATTTATTTATTTGCCAAACGACGATCATTTTCTTCAAATCAGTTACGGAGGGTTTCGGGTAAGCGGATCCACAGCGGCTTAGGAAAAAGAGGCGTTCGATGGGTTTACGTCATAGGCCGACAGGCTATGCCATTTGGGGAGGGGCCGCTCACTGATCCCCCTATATTTTTTTTAAATCCTAGACATGGTTGGACCTGCACTTCGTTAGTGCTTTCTGATTAGCCTGTGTGTCTGTTGAAATAAGAGGCTGCGGCCCACTGTACAGGTTGAGCAGAGACGCTGCGCTGTTTGACCAGCGTGCAGCGGCCACACACCAGGCCGCCGGATGGTGTTGATAACAACTTGGAATGTATAACTATTATAAGACTGGCCCTCGCGGCCTCAAAACACTACCGGCCCACCGGGAAAAGTCCCGAGTCTCCCGATTGCCACTCCGCCCTGTCTGCCATGGTGTTTCTTAGTCATCTCACCTCTGATTTAGATTAGTGTGTCCTCAGCCGATGTGCAATACCATTTAAAGGTGAAGCATGTAGTTTCTGGGACATTAGTGCCATCTAGCGGAATTACAAAAATATGGCATATTTTGCAAACGCCCCCTTTCGCTCGTCACGGCAACTTATCTCAAACACAACTCAACAGCTTTTACGGGTGCTTGTGAAGGCATCAACAGATAAATGTAGGCTGCTTTCAATAAATGGTGAAATATGGAAACTTTTAGCTGTGTTGGTATGTGTCATGAGAGTAAACAACTGAGCAGCGAACAGTCTGGGCCCTATTTTACCGATCTAAGCACATGGTCTAAAGCGCAAGTGCAGTTAGGGCGTGTCCGAATCCACTTTTGCTAGTTTAACGACGGGAAAAATGGTCGGCTCGCCCGGGACATGATCTAATAGGGTTGTCCCTATTCTCTTATTGAGTAATGGGTGTGTTTTGGGCGTAACCTGCAATAAACCAATCAGAGTCTCATCTCCCATTCCCTTTAAAAGCCAGTTGCGCTCGTATAGATTTGCTATTTACATGTCGGAATTTGCAAGCGAAAAACTGAACGCTTCTCTAGAGAGGAAACAAATCTGCTTAAAATGCACAAGCAAAGCATCTACGGGACAAAGTGTATGTGCATTGTGGACCCCCCTATAGGCGCGCATTACTAATGCACCCTTTAAATAACAAAGAAATATTGCGCCATTGACTTTAGACCAGGTTTCAGTTGGTCAATGGCGCAGTCTACTTCAGTTGCCTCAAAATAGCAATGCGCCAGCAATGCTCCTGAACACACCTCGTTTTCAGACCATGGGCACACAAATGGGCGCAAATGCATTTGCAAGTTAAACAACATGGCCAGGACTAGAAAATGATAACTGCGTAGGGCTGAAGTTAGCAAAAAACACTTGTCGCGCCTGGTGCCGGGTGTATGATAGGGCCCATAGTCTAAGAGCGAACGCTAACGCGCTTACTATAAACCCATCCAATGTACACCAGGTGCATTTTTGACAACGCTCCACCCAGCATACCCGATTTAAAAAGTCACCGCTCGCCACTGATATATATACAGTATATAATACAATTAGACTATATAATATATATACAGTATATAATGTTATCAGACTTTTTTTTAAAATTACATTTATTTGATAAAAATGTTGCAGTAATAACCTTACTGTTGTTAAATATTACTACAATTTAGAATTTCTGTTTTCTTTTTTTGTAATGCAATTTTTTTTTATAACATATACATATATTTCAATTTACAGTACATAGCACGTTAAATTTTGTAGGCATTTTTTACTTGGCTGTGTATGAAGATAAAAAGCAGTGGCTTTTTGTTGCCCCCGTAAAATGATGGCAATGGAAAGGGACTTTAGACCTCTACCAATCATGTTTTTTTTTCTGCCTTTCTCAGTGTGATTATGATTCCAAAAACTAGCCCTACAGAGTCTACAGAAGGTCCCTGTGCGGTCTGTGAGTGCCCTACAGCAGATAGGGGCAAATTCAAGCAGCAAACCGCAAACGGGGTAAATAGAGTACATGCGATGCATTGATTTGCCTGGGATCCGCAGCCGCCGGCTCTGAAGTAGACTGCAGTTTTCGGGAGCTGTCCGTAGTGCTGAAGAGCTCACCAGGTGTCTGCCTTCTCTTTTATCAGTCATATCAAATGGAAAAAGCATGGCTATATTCTCTCGAGGTGCATTTGAGGCTACATTCCAGTTTTACCTCAAATGAGCACCTTTGTCAAATACAACCTGCTGATTTATTTATTGTTTGTATGTATGTTGCGTATTTTGCTTGTTGGCTTCCGTTCAGAGCTCGACATGATAAATAGACGGACAGAAAAGAGTTATGTTGCATCATAAATCATTCATAATCAGACCATCCCGTTCCAATCTTGATTTTTATTTTTTTATTCCGGAAGCTCTGGATTTGTGGGAGACATTTTTATGTCAGTGACACTTTCCCTCCGTGGCCTCGGTCGCACATTTGTCTCTCAGTATGAAATGTCTTTGACCTTTGTGAAGGTGTCCGTCAGCTCCTTGTCATTCCACTCTTCAGATAATTACACGTCTCTAAAAGTGAGAGCACACACCCACAAATTCACCTTGACGTTTCACCTCATTTTCCACCCCTCTCAGGCTGACGAAGAGCACCTCCTCTTCCTCTGCCAGGAACTTTTTTCCCCCCCAATCGTCCTTCCTTCCTTTACTTCCTCCTGCATTGGTATTCACAGCATGACATGTACCTGCTCTTCCTCGCTGATAAAACAGAAACAGCCCCATGGTGCCACAGAGAGCTCGGCACATATGAGATAATTTGCTGTTTGATCAAAATAATTGCGCTGTCGGAATCGTCTGAGAGAGCCACTTCATTGCAGTTCGACGGATAGCGGAGGAATATAGAAAACTCATGGAGCGGATTGAAATCCCAAAGCACATAAGGGGAGGTAGAATGTGGGTGTACGAATATTGTTTCATGAAATACGATAAATGAGGTGATTGTGGTTCGTCCTGATGTGTTTGATTATAATGTACTGGTGCTTCTAGGTTGTGTTCTCCAGATGTAGGTCTTGTTGCTGGCTTGACAGTGAATTATCACTGGATTTCAGTAATTTATTCTCTTTGGCCTTTCCATTATTGAAAGGAATAGTAGACACAGGACTGGGAAAACCACAGTTGAAGAAATTAAATCTCTACATCTCTACGTCAACTTCAGATGAAAATATTTAAATGTCTGTCTATCTGTCTGTCCGTCCGTCCCTACCTCTATCCATCCATCCATCCATCCATCCATCCATCCATCCATCCATCCATCCATCCATCGTCCATCCCTCTATCCATCCATCCCTCTCACTATTCATCATCCATCCCTCCCTCTATTCATCCCTATATCCATCCATCCCTACATCCATCCATCCATCGTCCATCCCTCTATCATCCATCCCTCTCACTATTCATCATCCATCCCTCCCTCCCTCTATTCATCCCTACATCCATCCATCCATCATCCATCCCTACCTATATCCATCCATCCATCCATCGTCCATCCCTCTATCCATCCATCCCTCTCACTATTCATCATCCATCCCTCCCTCTATTCATCCCTACATCCATCCATCCATCCATCCCTACCTATATCCATCCATCCATCCATCCATCCATCCATCCATCCCTCTATGATCTATCTATCATGGTATTTCAGCCTATAGTTTCTATTTTTGTGACATACCGCTGCTCTGTGTCAACGTCTCTTCTCTCTTTAATATTTCCGCCAACATTTACTCTTTTGGCTTAATGGCTTTTGTCTTTCCCTTTCTGCGCCCAACTGTTTGAGACTGAATGTGCGTGCTTGTGCGGGTCTGTGATTACAGCAACACACAGAATGACTTTATGCTTATGTTTTAATCTATCTCAACAAACAACTCCACAAAAGTGTGCGGAATCACACATTCATATCATGCTGAGTTTCTTTATGGAAAGCAGTCAAGCTGTAATAATGCGTAGGCTAATGTGTTCAGCTCTAAGCAGGGTAGGAAATGCAGACTACAATATTTCATGTGCAGGACCTGATGACTGGTCACAAATGAAGAGCGATGAGTCAGAAAGCCTTCAATTTATAGTCATGGGCTGTCAGCAGTGGAATCAATGAAGGATTTGAAGATAACACATTCAAAGGAATGCGCTTTGTGAATCTCCGCACAAAGAAACGTCTGGTTTCATGAATTTAATTTATTGAGCAGTATTACTGACTGGTGACATCACAGGCTTTAGGGACGTCTTTTGTGAGAAATCACTTTGATCAAAACTGAATTTTCTTTTTCATTTCTGATGCTTTCATTTAGTCAAGAAGGCCATATTGTATTGGTCTGTATATTTTGTACTTGGTTTAGCATTTTCAATTTTCTGCTAAAGCCCAGTTATGATATTCAAGATTTCTTGCTGCAAAAACTATTTTAATTTCATTTTTCATGACTATTTTACTATTTTATGATAACTGTAAGACTATTAGTCTATATTTAAATGATGGTTGTTATGATTGGCAAATCTTGTCTTACCGATTTAGTTTGATAAAAAAAAAAAGTGTAAATATTGTGCAAAATAAGTGTTAATTTCCTTGATGAAGCCATATCAATTGGTCTTCAATAAATATGCAGATGTAGGCGGATATGTATCTGTGCTCAAGGATGTGATGTCATAGTTAAAAATGTTTACTCTATATTCTCAAAACATTTGATCAATGTTTGCGCAGTAAAGAAACATGACAGGACATCACAGAAAGTCACTCTTCCACCAATATAAAAAGTTTCCTTTGAAACGGATACAGATTCCCAAGTGTTTTCTTCCGGCTGAGTTACATCCGCATCAACCATCTCCAGCAGAACTCCATCAGGATCTGCTCTGACAGTCAGCTCCACGCCATGAGCTCAGAGGACCCGGTGTGTGACACGCAGGGAACTAACCAGAATGAACGGGGCAGAGGGAACAATAAACTCATTTGTGTATCTGATCTCTTCCTTCCTCATCTGTCTTTTCCCTTGACCTTTATAGTTGTGACATTTTGACAGTTCAAAGGTAGAAGAGAGAGGAAATGCTGCAGGCAGAATTCTCCCATCTGAGTCTTTTCTCTAGAGAGCTCGTGTCACGGAGCGCATGAGAACGTCTTGCGATGTGCTTTGCAGTGTACGCTACTCTCATTCTTTCTTTTTCCAATTTGTTTTCTTATAATCAAGCCCTCCATGGCAAATGCAGAAGGAAAAAAAACTATTCACTTGTAAATGGAGTTTTGACATCCATTATCCAACTTAGTTATTAAATCATATTTCATCTTGCGGTAACACTTTAGAATACTGTTCCATCAATAATGAATACCGGTAACTGCACAGGAACAAATGAGTAACGCAATAGTAACTACTAAGAAACTGATTAACTGACTTATAATAGAGCTCAGTTGAATGAGGTAGTTCACTATTAGCTAATCAGTAACTAGTTTTTTCATACTCACAGAGGAATACTAAGAACTGCAGGTTCATAATTAATGTGAATAATGCATAATACATAGTTCATTCTAAAGTGAAGATCATGGTATCCCACTAATAATGACTGGTGTATTACCAAATTATTTGATTTGAATTTCTAATGACTTGGAATAGTATTCTAAGGTTTTCATATCACGGCTCTCTACAGCCAGTAATTTAATCTGAGACCTTTTTTTCTGGTATAAAAAAGTATTTTTGGTGTGACAGCACCAACCTTATGAAGTTCAACCATTTTTTGTGTTAGTCGAAAATTAGTTATGAAAAGCAGCTTTTAACTGAATAATTCTTTCGACTTTTTCACCGGATAAGCTTATTCACCGTATCCCCCAGTCTCAGCGTGTACAAATAACAAGGTCACATGAGACACAGCCATCTTCTAACCGCATACATACTGGGAACTATATTCTCAGAAGGCGAAGCACTGCTACTCAGTGATTAGTGCAACACTGAGCGAACTCTCTGCTCCTCACCACAGGGCTTCTCAGGTGCTGCGAGCAAATCACTCCGCAGAATTAGCAGTGCTTCGCCATCTGAGAATATAGTTCCCAGTATGTATACGGTTAGAAGATGGCTGTCTCATGTGACCTTGTTATTTGACTATACAAATCACAACATGTGAATAGTAAAATGTTGGTGTTTTTTTTGTCACTTATTGGGAGCTGTATGCTAGCTGGAGCCGTTTACCTCCTGTCTTTGTGCTAAGCTAGGCTAGCGGTGGGTGCGTCAGACAGAGTTTACGGCACGCACGGAGATGAACAGGGTATGTATGGACTTATCTAACTCTGGGGGATATGGGGGATACGGTGAATAAGCTTAAGTCCCAAAAAGTCAGCGTGTTCCTTTAACTACTTAAACTAAACTAGTTTCCCCTCTATTGTTTGAATGGTGTAAGGTGTGTGGATAAATAAAGTGTGAGCACTGTAAGTTGCTGTTGTGATATTACAATCCTGTTTCATTCACTCTCAGAAAAAAAGCTGTCACCCTATCAAAAGGTACACCTTTGTACCCAAAGACTGCACCTCAAATGTACATATTGGAACCGTTTTAAAGGGTAACATCCCAGACAGCTTTTTGTACCTTTTTTTTCTGAGAGTGTTATGATCTATAGGTCTGCCTGAAGTGTACATGAGTAGACTCACTATCTCTGTCAAAATCGAGGGGTCGTAGCTCTGTCCAAATACACTTCCCTCATCCAATCAACCAAATTTCTTAGTGAGTTTTTTAGTGGTGTTAAATGAAAACTTCTTGAAAGTTTGAATCCCCTGTTTGTTTGACAGTTAACCTTAAAGAGTGTGTCATGACACTAGTCAAGTCAAGTCACATTTATTTATATGGCGCTTTATACAGTACAGATTGTTTCATAGCAGGTTAACAGGGATAAACAGGAACATAATGAGTCAATGATGCACAGAGTTCAATCCTGCTGTAAAACAGCTCTGCCAAGAAAACAGTGTCATTGTTCAGCTGAAGTGTTGAGACATTAGTTTCATATCACGACTGACATTTGTGAAAGCATGAGGACTTTAGAAAAAAAAAATGTATTGGGTAAGTGTGTTGTGAATCTGTTCAACTGTTCAATTCATTGAATCAAATACAAACTCAGATTCTACGATTCGTTTGCGTCTTCACGTAAGCCAAGTCATCAGGAACTTTCTATTGAGTGAACGCAGTATCCAGAACGAATCAGTATTTTTTAAGTAGGTTGAATGAATGATTCAGTGACTCACTTATAAAGAGAGTCACTCCTCCCTGAATGATTCTGAATTTTGGTATGAATTGTTTGATCAAGAAATAAATTGATTGTCGCCCAACCCTAATTTTCACATAAAATAAAATAATGAATTGGGTAAATAGAATAATAGGGGTAAAACAAGTTTTTACCCTACAAAAATTGATTTCTTCAAGTCGCTTAATTTACAGGCATCACAATGTTTAAAACGCAAGATCAGCCAGCATTACGTTTTCATCAACCTCAGGTGCATACTTCTGAATATATTCTATCTAAGCATTTATTTCATATCTGAAGAGCCAGCATGTCAGCCTTACAGGTAACATACTAGTAATGTTTGCTTGTTCCTGGAGTTATTCTTCACCAGATTTGATCAAACAGTGGCTTCAGGCATGAAAAAATTCAACCAGCCTGCACTGTTTGCGCTTTCGCTTTTATCACCTCAAACCAGACGAAGACACAAGCTTCCTGAAATCCTGCTTGACAAATGTATACATGATAAAATAGATAGAGCACCTGCTCTTCCCTGGAGAGATCTCCATCCCTACCTGCTTCTCTCACAGCTCTCAGTAAATACATCAGCGCTGTTTATTTCCACTGTGTTCATAGCCAAAAAAAAGTGTACAGTGGGAAAAAAATGGCTGGTTTGTGCTACCCCATAACCATGGCAACCGAGAATCTCTGAACCCCAACTAGTCAGAAAGTGGTGGATGGGGAGGGAAAGCTCAGGAGACATTTTCTTTTCAGTTGTTGCTTTTTTTCATACAGATTTTATTTTATAATAACATTCAAAATATATACAAGTTCTCTATAGAGAAAATACTAAGGAGAAGATTTAGTAAGAGTATAGATTATAAAATTAATGTTGATATAAAAGCGCAGGTCATTTGATGTACATACAGTGTCTGACTTTTGAGAGAGTCTCTCCATTTAGCATCATTGAAACAATTGAGATATTAAAAAGGTTTAATTTATGATTTTGCTGTCCTACGGGAGAGTGACATATCAGGATCTTATTAAAGCGGTTCTGATCGTTGTGTTTGCTAATCATAAACTCTTCGCTTCAGTCACGTCTGCACTGCCAGGCTTGAGGTTATCAGCTCTCGAGTGGATCATTTCGTATAGGCTATATGGTCAAAGCTGTTAAGTTAACAGTCCATGAACTCTTATGAACATTTCATGAACCTGTCTCTGATATATTATGCATGCAGATGAGTATCGGTTACTGATCTGGCATACTTAATGCGGCTTAATGGGCAATCTTTATAATAGTGGTCATTTTTAATGGCTCTTTATAGGTGTGTAAATGCTGACTGTCCCTGTGAAATTGCATATCAGCTGATTCATTTGCAGATAAATTGAGGCCATGATATTCATTTTCACTTTCCAGCTCAACACATTCATGCTTTTTTTTGTGTCCCTGTGACAATTAAAAGGATAGGTAAAAAATCATACTACTATCATACGTACTAACACTGGTGATTTATACACCGGCAGCTGTGGTTGCCAGAAATTTACGTATAAAATACGGTAGCAACATTATAGGTCTTACAGACTTAACTTAAAATTTACAGTAATAAACCATATTTCATTATCTGATATAATGTTATTTTACCGACTTATTGAAGTATTTTGTACCAATGTAATACACTGACAACCAACAATCACAGCAGAGATTAGGGTCACATGATCAATCAAAGCTCATCACAAGCAGTTCTTCCACAAGACAGTTAATACTAATATATAGAAGTGCAATAAACATTAATTTAACAACATTAAATGTAACATAAAACCCTAATGTACATAACTGATTAGAAAAAAAACTAAGAAAACTATGAAGAAACATTTATTTCAACAAAAATACATCAAATGTGAAGTGTCACACAGGGAATGCCAATTTACGTTTTTGCACTGTAAATCATACAATGAGTTGATCTTTTTCACTTTCAAAAACAAATTTTTTTTTTTACGGTATTTTACAGTAAAATTACATTAAATGTATCATTAGATCTATCACAGTTATTTACCGTATATAGTAAAGGAAACTTTCTGTTAACCAATTAACAGTTTTTCACTCTAGCATTTTTACAGTCTTTTACCGTTAAAATCACGAAAAAAATTTAATGACCAAGAAAAAAAATATTTTGAAATTTAAGTATTTTTTTCAATACAATTCTTCACTTTATATTAATTTTACTCTGCAAGGATGCATTAACTTGAACAGAAGTCACAGTTGTTTATGTTGTTACAAAAAAATCTATTTCAAATAAATTATGTTTCTATTCATCAAAAGAATAAAAAAAATGTATCAGAGCTCCACAAAAATATTAAGCAGCACAACTGTTTGATAATAATAATAATTTTCTTGAGCATAAAAACGCAAAGGAAAAAGCTTTTCTGTTTTTATCATTGTCATGTAAACGTACTCTAAGTCTTTTATCATGTTTGCTTCTGTCACTGTTACCAGTTGGAACTGCAATCCTGTTCCTCATTTTTGTTTCTTTGACATAAGATCTCAAATCTGATTACAGTGAACCTAAACACAGGTCTGAAGACTGAAGGGATAGTTTCTCTGAGGAAAGCAGGAAGCGCTGTGCTGAACTTTATCCAGAGAAGGAATGCCGGCAGTTTGAAGTGAGGGATTTGTTGGGGTTCTTCTGAAGCTGAAGTCTTTGTAACTGTAGTGGATATAGTTTAGGTTTTTATATGTATAGAATTACCCCCACCATAGAGAAAACAATATACATATGACATACAAGAACATAAAAATGAGCTTAAATTAGAAAAAAAATTATTTTGTAATCTGTATATTGTTGATGAATTGTCATCATGATGTCCACAAATTGCAGATGTTT
>JARPMJ010005906.1:0-57890 GCA_033366665.1 Phoxinus dragarum
CTCGGATTCCTGGGAAGAGGAAGGAAGAAGATTTTAGATAGGATTTTCAAATTGCTTTTCGACATTAAATAAAGTTGTCATTTTTTTATTTCCTGTCTCCTGCCTCCTCCTTTGACGCGCTCCTCAGGGTGATCCTGGTCCAGGGGTGGGTGCAGTCTGGCTTGGCCCACCTCGACCTGTGCACCATTGGACTAAGAGCCCTGGCGGATGCTGTATATTGCATGTATGTGAACACAAATAAACCCGGAGAAGACGTGAATGACTGATTTATGAGTGATGATTTCTATTCAAAATAACGAACTTTACAGATTACAGTTTTTTCAACTGCTTACACACAAAATCTTTTCATGTCACACGATTTTTGCAACCTCTCACTCAAGTGCAAAACTACACACCAAATCTCCAAAACCTTAATCTATTTCTCAGCCTTTGACTTTGAAGTTTTCAATTGCATAAAACACTTTTTTTCAAAACACTACACACAATTCTCGACCTAAAACACAAAAATCTAACAGGAAGTGACTTGCTTTCCTTTTCCAAACACAACCAATCAAAATGCTACACTTATTCACCAGGTCTCTCTCTCACACACACACACACACACACACACACACACACACACACACACACACACACACTAATTGCTTTACTGATCACTAACCAATCACTGCTTTACAGGGTCAAAAGTCAGATTACCTGTTTTACAGTTTTTCTCAATTGTTTACACACAAATACTGGTACTTGAGACACAATGACCACAACATGTAACTCATGCACCAACCCCCTGAACCAATTCTGCTAAACTACAAGCACAATTCCTGCTTTACACTCAATTTTTTCAAAACACAATTCTCTGCATTTGGCACAATTTTCATGCAGAAAATCTCTTGGTTTCACAAGGAACACACTGCCATTCAAATATGCACACTGACTCATCACATGGGCAAACACCCGTCACACAGTTTTACAATTAGCAATCAGAGCTTTAGCATAAAAGACCAAAACAGAAGAGAGGATGCAGCAGAGTTTGTTTTTTTACTGTAACTGCATACAGTAAATTATTCTGTGGTTTTGTATGTAGATCACTGTATGTGCAACTTTGCGTTGGTTGGGATGTACACCGTGTACATTGTTTTTGTGGGAAAATAACATATATTTGTTACCAGGTATTTGTGTGTTCTGAGTAGAAAAACAATATTCTCAAATATTTTACAACACACTTATGTATACTGTCTGTTAGTCAGTGTAACATTGAACAAAAAAAAAAGGCCTAAGTCATTAAAATGAATGGAGAAGAAGTGTTTTCCATACATCATAGTGTTTTACATTGAGCACATATAGTGTTCAACTGGTTCTTATTAATGTCTATTCATATGATGGTCATTTGGAAACAAAATACCATTTTGAGAAGAAATAACATTGTTTTGAATGTAAAGTTTCATTTTGCAGGAGAATTGAGGGGTTTTGCCCATTGTGTGTTTTGTGTAGAGTTCTGAGAGTATGAGGCATGCCTTCAGAAAATGTGGGTAAACAATCGAGAAAAAGTGTAAACAATGGATGCCAACAATGGACAGAGACCCCACAGCCACAATTGTGTTATTTACTGTATTCTAAAGAATATACTTTTGGTTTATGTATATGGTTTTGTTGTATGCTACTGTATACAGTAATGTTTGGCCTAATAAATATTTTCTTTTTCTACATTGCATTGGTGTTTACAGTGTTACCCCTCTCAGTGGATTACTTTCACTGTAGAACATTGCATTGAAATGTAGATATAAGCCTATGAAATACCAAAGAGCTTTAGATTTAGACATTTTTACATGGTATATCCAAAAATTTACCATTATGAAAGAAGTGTTTGCCATTTGATGCAAATGCTTAATTTTGACATGTGTTTATGGCATTTTGAATGCAGTGTTACATTTTGGAGATGTGAGGCATTTTGTGTGTGCAGTTTTGGGAATTGTGTGTAGAGTTTTGAAAAAGGTGACAGTTTTGAAAATGTGTGTGAGCAGTTGGAAAAAACTACAAAAATGTTGCTCTCCTGTCATAAATTAAGAAATTAATTTCACTGCAAACCAGTTCCCTATCAATGGAACTCCCGCTGCGTTAACGCTGTGGGAACACCTCCGAGTGTTGCGTCATGAAGCACGTGTATAATCAGTCCAATGAAAGAGTGAGATGTCATAGGCGGGTGACGTCATAGACCAGGAAACCCTGGTGCGTAACCAGGTGCGTAACCCTATAAAGCACCCCTGAACGCAGTGCGTGACAGCTTCTGATTCTTCATCGAAGCGCTCTCTGTGTATCTATCCTTGTCTTATTGACTGTTGTCTGTCAAGTTTCAATATATATATTTTTTATGGCAAAAAAAGAGCAAGCAAGCGTTGTGTTGTTCCCTGCCAACGTTATATCACGAGCGGGGACACACACATCAGCTTGTTTGGGAGTGGAGCATGCCAACAGTCAGTTCTCGAGGGGACTGCCTGTGAGCATTGCGAGAAGTTGTCCGTGAGGACGCTCCACTCCCGCCGGGCATTCTTCGAGGAGGACGGTTCGGTTCACGTTCCCCGAGGCGCGGGTCCCGCCGTTGCCGAGGCGCGGCGGTGACTCGCATCATGGGGTTCGCAAACGGATCTGACAGCGTGGGGTTTGAGACGGGCGCCGCCCTATCTCAGCTTTCACCTGCCAGATCCAGTGCCTTTTCTCAGGGAGAAGCACGCTCTGCGTTTCTCCTCCCCGCGATGAGGCACTTATGATGCGATTTTCCAGTTCCGAGGACTTGGTATCGTTAGTGTTTTGTTAAGAAAAAGAGAACAAAACAATAAAAAATATAACGAATAAGGCAGATGTTTATGAGTTTTCAAAAAGAAATAAATAAGTCAGCTCATAACTCTGTTGAATAAAGAGGAGCTTATAAAAGAAGGTTTTATCTAGTGCTGTTGCTAAGTTAAATAATTTACTGAATAATTCACACTCTATGAGAGTGAGAATATAAGGAAAACTGTATATCTCAGCCTCCTCGTCGGGGAATTATGTTTTTTCCCTATCTCCACACTGAGGTGTCGAGATCGTGGAATAAACCGGTTTCTATTTTATGTGTTTAATCCCCAAACTTCTACTATAGTAATGTTATGGGAATTCAGTATCATGGTATGACAGAACCTCGGGTTAAAGAGACGCTTGCAAGCTATCTCTCCCCTGAGTCGGCGTCATCATAACCCCTACGTTACCAAACAGCCATCATACATAATAGATAAATATTATTTGGCAGCGCTGGTCGATAAAGTATATAAGGACATGGATGAATGTGAGGATCGTCGCGCAACAGATAAACTATATGGGGGAGGGACGGTTTCGAGAAATCGTTTCTCCTCGGCGTCCTCTGGGGGGCGAATCTCTGAGGAGGGTCGCAGCGCTGCCAGTTCGGTTGTTTCCTGGTGGTGCCCACGGAGTGATATATATTAAGTTTTTCTGATGTAAAGAAAAATAAATACAAAATATGTCGGTTCTGCTGAACTCTCCGCTAAAAACAACGAAGAAATAAACTATTCAGCGGCGTTCCAGAGGTGTCTTCCTCACCGATCTAATGTTCCTGAGACTGCTGGGCGGGAGCAGTCTCAGCCTACTAAAGCTCCTCGCAGCATAAAGTGCTGCAAAACAGAGCGTCGCTATCCAGGCTCATCCACAATCGAGAGGGACCTGGGTGGCGGGTCGCTGTCTAGCCAGTTAGAGATATGCAAGATCTGAGTGTTTTATCTCTAAAAAAGCTTGGAAGAAGAAGCCCTGACGCTGAGGCTGCAGGCTTCTGAGGGTGGTCCCCTCCGGGTAGGGACGGTTTTGAGAAATCGCTCTTTGAGGAGGGTCACAGCGCTGCCAGTTCGGTTGTTCCCTGCCGGTTCGCCATTCAGGGCACCGAGGTGTCAGCGTCCCCATACGATCCTCCGAGGAGGGTCGTAGAACGGTCAGTTCGGTTGTTCCCTGTCGGTTCGCAGCTTCAGGGCACCGAGGGTGTCAGCGTCCCCATACGATCCTCCGAGGAGGGTCGTAGAACGGTCAGTTCGGTTGTTCCCTGCCGGTTCGCAGCTTCAGGGCACCGAGGTGTCAGCGTCCCCATACGATCCTCCGAGGAGGGTCGTAGAACGGTCAGTTCGGTTGTTCCCTGCCGGTTCGCAGCTTCAGGGCACCGAGGTGTCAGCGTCCCCATACGATCCTCCGAGGAGGGTCGGTAGAACGGTCAGTTCGGTTGTTCCCTGCCGGTTTGGCGCTTCAGGGCACCGAAGTGACTGTTCAACCAAATCCAGAGACAAGTCTCGAGAGACTGGTGCCCTTAGTAGAATTTCTGGCAGCTTGGAAACTACTGCCACATATTTCTCAGTGGGTCCTGCACACTATAGAAAAGGGTTTCAGAATTCAGTTCGGTTCTCGTCCGCCCAGATTTCTAGGGGTCCTCCTCACAGTGGTGGACCTCGAGCAGGCTCTGGTTATGGAGCAGGAAGAGCTGACACTTCTGCAAAAGGAGCTATAGAAGGGGTTCCTCCTCCCAGCAGACAGTCAGGGTTTTACAGCCGCTACTTCATTGTTCCGAAAGAGGATGAGGGGTTGCGTCCTATTCTAGACCTGCGTCAATTAAATAGCAGGTTTCAGAATCTCAAGTTCATAGTATGCTTACGCTAATATGATTGTGTCACAGATTCAGTCCGAGGACCGGTTTGTCACAATAGACTTGAAGGACGCTTGCTTATCTATCCATCCTCATCACAGGAGGTTCCTGAGGTTTGCTTTCAGGGGTCGAAGCATACCAGTATTGGGTTCTTCCATTCGGCCTTGGTTTATCACCCCGCATCTTTACAATATGCGTGGATGCAGCTCTGGCTCCTCTGAGACTCCAGGGCATTCGCGTATTATACTACATCGACGATTGGTTGATCCTAGCTCAATTTGAGCAGATGGCAGTTCGGCATCGAGATGTCGTCCTGTCTCATTTAAAGATGTTGGGGTTGCGACTCAACGCCAAGAAGAGTGTGCTCCTCCCAGCTCAGAGGACCACTTTTATAGTTGTGTTATAAATGATTCTCCGTAAATGGGGTAAAACTAGGCCAGTCACTCACTGTGGAACAGTTTCAGACTGTTGGGTCTTATGGCAGCTGCGTCCAACGTAATTACTTTTGGCCTTCTGTACATGAGACCCCTGCAGTGGTGGCTCAGGACCAAGGGGTTTTCTCCGAGGAGAAATCCGTTTTCGCATGATCAAGGTCACGCGGCTATGCCTACGTGCCTCGGTCATGTGGAAGAACCTTGGTTCCTTGCCCAGGATCAGTGTTGGGGGCTTCTTGTCGACGCATAATGCTGTTGACGGATGCTTCCTTCACAAGTGGGGGGTGATCATGAGTGGTCACTCGGCGTTCGCCTGCCATACTTCCTGCATGCCCTGATCGACTTGCTTCAGGCTTATCAGAAGCTGTCACGCACTGCGTTCAGGGGTGCTTTATAGTTTCCTGGTCTATGACGTCACCCGCCTATGACGTCTCACTCTTTTATTGGACTGATTATACACGTGCTTCATGACGCAACACTCGGAGTTGTTCCCACAGCGTAAACACAGTGTTTCGTACCCTCTCAGGTAACTAAGGTTACATACGTAACCAGAGACATTTTATCATAAACAGTGGTAAAATAAGTAAAAGTGTGATGTTTTAACGAGTAATGAATGTTGAACAACAATAATCTGCAAAAGGGATTAAATTAGTGTTTTTGATGATCCAGTTCGGTAGGTGGCGCTGTCACAGAAAACTAGGGTCCTGGAACTGCGGTCCTAGAACTGGGGTCCTGAAACTTTAGCAGCCTCCGTTGTGCAGGAATACCCTTCTCCTATGTTCCACTGCAACCACCTGTGTGTGTGTGTGTGTGTGTGTGTGTGTGTGTGTGTGTGTGTGTGTGTGTGTGTGTGTGTGTGTGTGTGTGTGTGTGTGTGTGTGTGTGTGTGTGTGTGTCAAAGTCAGCTTCGTGTCGTGCCGAAACTAAATTTCTCTGGACTTGTTTCTGTTTGCAATAGCCCTACTGTGCCTAATATGTTGTGTATAGTCGTGCTGGGCGACGCTGGTAAAATGACGCTCTCCTCACGTTCTCTGATCCTCTCCCTGCTATCTGCTCACATCCTCTGATGATGATAGCATAGTAGGACTAGACTACTTTATTTTTGATAATAGATAAAAAAATAAATCTGTTAAATATGATTCTGCTGCATAGAACTGAATGAAGAATAATATATTGATATTTAATATTGTTTTAATATAGGCCTATTTTCTGTCCAAGTCTGTGTTACTTGAAATAAAAGTGTGGTTATTTTATTTTATTGGCTTGATTTTTTTAAAATTCAGATTTATTAAAGTATTGAATTGAGTTAAAATGTTATATACAATTATATCTATAATACAATTATATATAATAACTAATTACAAATAAGAAATGAATAATAATAATTTAAATTTTTTTTGTCATTTTCGGTTTTGGCTTCGGCCAAGTGCATCCAGAATTATAGGTTTCGGCTCAGAATTTTCATTTCGGTCCATCCCTTTTTCAACTGTAGTTTGTTTAGGTGCTTACCTTTGTTTATCAGCACCGCAAACACACAGATGAAGCCGCAACTGCAAAAAAAAAAAAAAAAAAAAAATTTATTAACTTCCTTTGGTTTAACTTAAATAGGACGGTACAAACACGAGTCATGAGTTTGATTCCCACATAACACACATAATAAAGGTAAGATAGGATAGGGTGTTCCTCCCATACTTAGTTTTCTTACTGATCACAGATGTCACTAAATATGTTACAAACTGGCAGTAAATGTTTTTAAGGGGGGGTTTACTCTTCTGACCCTATTGGTAAAACCTTAATTCACTACAAATAAAACTACTACCAACTCCCTGCACACCATTTCAAACGGCTAACCAATTAATCCAGTAGTTACAAGCAGAACCATGCATATACTGTAAGCTTTATATGAATAAATTAACCAATTCAATGGTTTAACAACAGTTACAATATTTCCTTTTTAATTTGAGTTTAATAAAGCATTTGACAACCCAAACACAGCAGGCTATAACACAAACATGAGCAACAAGCTAAAGTAGGCCTTCACTGCTGAGAACGACACGTGTGTCCAAACAGCGTTTCATTCTGCATTCAGCAAACATACCTGAACATCATGGTGGACCAATATTATCAATTTGTTTTAATTTTACTATATTGCATAAAAACACTTTTGAAATTAGGGTGAAATACAATATTTTTCAACAGAAAGTGTAGCTCTTCAGCTTCCGCACTATGCACGCATTCTACGTAGGACATCAGACGTAATGACGTCAACAGGAATCACGTAAACCGATCAGACATGCGCAGATATTCGTTGAGTTTGAGTTTCATAAAAGTAGCAATACAACATTATTACAACTTCTTTGTCAAGGATAACACAATAAAGTTGCATTAACTTATTTCCATTGTGTTCCGTTAAAAAAAATGTTACGAGACATTTTTTTTTGACAAACATGCACATACAAAAAATAACTATCACAAAAAAGAAAACATCAACTTTAAACACTAATCATCTGCCTTCCTTAACTTATATTTAGACCCAAAGAGAATAGATTCTGTTTTACCCAGATTTAATAAAGCTTATTTTCAGACAGTCAGTACTTCACCTTAAGCTCCTCACCTAACTTCTGTATTCTATCTGTCTCCTTATCTGCAACTTCTAAAGCAGCGTCATCTGTGTATAAAAACATATTACACTCACACACCTCTTGGATATCATTTATATATAACAAAAATAAAAGAGGGCCAAGTACATTTCTAATCATCTATCATGTCTGCACTTTAATTCATCAATACATAAAGCTAAACAAAATATTGTGCTATTTTTCCATGAAAAATAATGAAGTTTGACGTATAATAATAAAATAAGCTGGTGTTTTCAGCAGGATGCTAAACTTCTGTCGGATGTGACGTTTGATCCAGTATTAGTAAATGAGTAAATGTTTCTCAGACTTACATGAGTATCTGAGTGAAGCTTCTTTCTTAAACTCCTCTGAGAAAACACTGTGTTCTGGATCCTGATCCTCAAGTGAAACATTTCTCTGAATGATGTCTCATATATTCCTGCTGTCACTGAGTCTTAATATACTGTCCATGTGTTGACTTTAGTTTATTATCTCTGGAACAGCAGGACAAGATCACAGCATTTCCAGCAACATCCTCATTCTGACCTACAGAGAAAAATGAAAGAGAATTGAAAACAGTGTTCAATTCAGTGATACATTTATATATTAAAAAAAAAATTAACAAATTAATCTTCCACAACAATAAATTACCAGTTTGATGTTCCTCACAATTCCTCTCACTTGTTTTCATCCTGACACTGAACAAGAGCTGAGAGACTCAAGGGTAATGTTTCCCTGACGTCTGATGGGAGGAGAAACTCCGACTATGAGCGGTAAAGTGGGCAGGTATGTTTTGTGGTTTTGTTTATTCTACATCCTCATTCTGGAGAGAGAGCAAAACTTCTAATGAATTTGCCTATCAAACTCTGTGTATTACAGTAACATACAGTATCAGCATGTAGGTTCAGTTGCGTGTTGCTTGGTTTAATTCAGTTGAACTTTGTGAATTCATTTCTACACGTACACATTTGTTTAGCTGTATACATCTATTATTTTACATTATTATAATGTTAATAGTGTCACAGTGTCTGGTTTGTGTATCCCGGGTGTCCACTAGAGGTCCTCCTTCCCCACGGTGTCATTCACATTATGAACTACATTTCCCACGATCCTTGTCTGCACTCATCACTGAGCTCTCAGCTGTTCCCTGTCATCATTGTTAGGTTCTGTGTATAAATACCCTGTCTTTTTTTAGTGTTTGTTATGGAGTCCTTGTTATGTAGGCTATCACACCACTTTGGATGTCTGTTCCACCTGGTTCTGTTCTTGCTTGTTTCTTGTGTTGGATTGTCTTTTGGATTTTGACCTTTGCTTGGATCTACCCTGTTTCCTGTGTGTGGATTGTGACAGAAGGACTCCGTCACAATGTACAGATCCAGCAGTACGGGTATTCGGATCGCTCCTCCTAGCACTGCTGAGGAGAGGATGGGACGATTCCGAAATATGGCCAATCTATGTCAGCAGGGCCGGTCGGTGGGTGGTCTATCCCAATTTTTGGGGACTCTCTCAAGGGGTATGGGATACAATGATGCGGTCCTAAAATACCTTTTGTCTTGACGACTCTCTGCCTCAATACGAGATGATGGGACTGGGAACTCTGGACATTTTTTAGGGGGTTAGCTGGATATCTGCAGAGGTGTGACCATTGTGTCGGACCGGTTTGTTTCTCCAGACAGGAAGGCTGAGTCCACGCGGGTGTCTCCTGATGGGAGGACGGACTCTGTGTCTTGTTACAAGATGGCCGCCAGAGGTGGTGGGCTCGACGCCACGATCTCGCCATCGTGGACGGAGAAGGAGGGGGAGACAGACGTCTGCCGATCCAAAGACCGATGTCGTCCCGGAGGCCGTCCCCGAACAGCCCGCTGTCTTCCTGGAGGCCGTGCCCGAGCAGCCCGCTGTCTTCCCGGAGCCCGTCCCCGAGCAGCCCGCTGTCGACCCGGAGCCCGCTGTCGACCCGGAGCCCGCTGTCATCTCGGAGGCCGTCCCCGAACGGCCCGCTGTCGTCCCGGAGCAGCCCGCTGTCGTTCCGGTGCAGCCCGCTGTCGGTTGCAGAGGGTGCAATTGTTATTTTTATAAACCCAATAAATCCCTCATACACTATTCAAAATAACCTTTAGGCCTATTCAGCAACTATAAGGAAGGGTTGATTATGATGATGATGAGGCATGAGAAAACATTTGATCAAATGTGCACACCAAATCTTATATTACCACAGATGTGCTGTATGTTTATTTATTGTTAAAATGCAAATTATGTTATCATATACTCACCCTCAAGTTGTTTCAAACCTGTATGAATTTCTTTCTTCTGCTGAACACAAAGGAAGATATTTTGAAGAATGTCGGTAATCAAACAGTTAACTGGTCCCATTGACTTCCATAGTATTTCTTTTCTTTCTTACTATGGAAGTCAATGGGACCAGTTAACTGTTTGATTTAAAGTGAACAATCCCATAAAGAGTGACTTGTGTAATAAAATGTATTATATCTTAATGTTACACCTCATGTATTATATTTTTAATTGTATAGTTTAATAGACGATTAGTATCAGCTGTTCATTGTTGAAATAAAGTAACAATTGTAGTTTCATAAAACATTTATTGAAAATCATATCTCAGTGTTAAAACATACATTTATACAAATATAAAATCTTGAAATAATCAGAACAATTACATCATAAATAAAAATTATTTACAAAAAATTCCAGATTTTTTTTTTTTTTTTTTACAGGGTTAGTAGTATACAGTGCAAATAGGCCTATTAGATACCACCCTTAAGATATTCATTATTCATCTATGTAAGCACCAACGTAGTAAAGGTCCAGATTTTCTCTCATCTGAGCTATCATGGCATTGTCCCTCCACACTCTTTGAACTGTCATGTCCTCTTCAGTGTCAGTGATGAAGTTAAAATTATGCGATTTTTTTTTCAGGGTTACTTGTCCATTCACAATTTGAATATGCCCAACCTCAGAAACTGTAGGAACATCTGGGCATTTCACTTCAGCAAGCCCGAAACAGGATCTGCATTGGGGTCAAAAACTTTGGCATCAGGACTGGCACCAAGGTAGGACGCATCTGGGTGCATAACAAAACCACATGGTGAGACATTCACATTGAACAGTTCAGAGTAATGTTCCAGCACCTCAGGTTCTCTGTCAAGGCCTCTTTTCATTGCCCTAGTTTGCTTTACACCCCTGAGTATCCGCCTTGCCAGTGCCTGGCCAGATGTCTCCCCTCGCACATGAGAAACCTCATAAAATCTGCTAGCAGTCACTCTAGGCTTGCGCATATTTTTCCACTGTGGACACTCGGATTGCTCCTGAGTCCGCTCCTCTATTATAACTGCCAACTCTTGTGTGATACTTAGGCTCTCCAAATAGAAGAACTGGTGGCAGTTTGGCACAAAGTGCAAGCTCCTCGGAAATTTAGAACCGTTAATAGGGAGTTTAGGGTACACAGGAGCATCTGGATGTTTAATGTAGTTTTTGGTCACAACAGGAGGGCGCTGGTAGGAGAGCACTGAACCTCGAGGCACAGGACCAAATCTGGAGTCCACCAAAACCAGTTCTGATAAATCAGTAAGGACGCAGGAAATCAGAGGTTGGGGAGTGAAGTCCTTTGACAGCTTCTCCAATAGCCAATACTGTTGGGTCAGGGAAGTGACCTAAAACAAATTATACGTTTAGGAAACTTCATCACATGGGTATTAAATTTGTTATGTGCTGTTATACCATGATCTGTCTGAATACTCGATTCTTATTGGCTGGAAGTGTGCAGTAAAACAGTTTAATCCACAGGAAGTTCCAGTCAGTTTAATCATCGTTCTATATTAATGCGCTACTTTCAGTAAAACAGAGATAGGAGATTTTATCTCTATCACACCAAATTTAATTACTAAAAGTCTCTCTCAATAATTAAAATAAATGCTATAATTCATGTAATAAAAAAAGTAAACCTCCATGTTATACATTAAAATAGTTTTATGCACAGCTTGATTATTTCTTATGTAAGGTAAAATATACATATTTATTGAATGAACGTTTCTTTGTTACCTGTGTATGCTCTGTAGAGTGTAGATTTGCATACACTTCTGGAAGATGTCCTTGGTTTTCTAACCACCAACTGATCTGTAGTCTCTGCAGAGACCCCCTGACACCGAAACTTTATAAGTATATTTTTTAATTAACTGTCAGTAATTTGCTAAACTAATGTATAGCTAGTTGTAATGTTACCTGTGTTCTTGGTCTATGCCATGTTTGCAGAGTGTCTGTGCATGCCGTAGTTGGTGGTACTGTCTGCATCTGCATCATGCTGAACTACAGTCAACTTCGCGTATACAGGCAGAATCCATCTTTGAAAAACAGTCAAAGGCAGTCGATCTACGAACGCCGATCCAACTGGTGAGATGGTGAACGAGACCATATGAGATTCTATATGCGTTCGTAGATCGACTGATAGAGACTGTTTTTCAAAGATGGCTTCTGCCTGTATCCGTGAAGTTGACTGTATGTATAAAATATCTTCTTATTAAACTGTCTGGACACTGACAAAGTTCTCAATGCTTCGGTTTGAAGGTAGGGACCCTCATTATGCTACCGTGTTAGTGTGGGGCTATTTGAGCCTTGTTAGTGGTATTAACAAGCGATTTTTTTTATTTATGTTGTTATACACATAGATGTCACCGAATGTCAAATTCTGGCCATGTGTCCGGGCTTTTGCTCCAATTCTCACTCAGGTGATATTGATCAGGCAGAACGCATGAACCCTGGTTATATAAAAGCTTAAAGGACAAGTTCGGTATTTTACACTTAAAGCCCTGTTTACAGATCGTATCTGATGAAATAGAACGGTTAAGATTAAAATTTGGACACTTGCTCCTGTCCCGAGAATTTTAGTTTTATTTAGCTTTTGTGGACCTATTTTGCCAAACGCGTCACACCCAGATACTTCCGTTGAGAGCTTGAATAATAGACACCAGTTGGTGGCCGATAATGCACCTTTGCCGATTGCAAGCAAACCGCTGCATTTAATTGAATACACAGAAGAAGCAGAAGAAGAAGCGGCGGAGGAATAACGTACCTCACACAGCACATTCAATACAATCAATGGAGTTGGACAAACACTACGATAAAACCTGTTGGAATGCATTTTTTCAGCGTTTTTTTTTTTTTGGGACCGTATCAGTGACACCCCTGACCACTCGGTGAGTTTCACGTCTTTGTAAACGAAAGTTTAATGTGTTTTAGGAAGGAATCTGCCAGTGCACATAGACAACCATTGTGAGGGTGGAGTGTGGGGGGTGGGGGGGTGGGGGGGGGAAGCTAAATAAAACTAAAATTCTCAGGACAGGAGCATGTGTCCAAATTTTAATCTTAACCGTTCTATTTCATCAGATACGATCTGTAAACAGGGCTTTAAGTGTAAAATACCGAACTTGTCCTTTAACCTTATATCTCCTTTTTGGTTCTACCGACAAATAATTAGCATATGCTGACAAAACGCAGGTAGACTGCTGCGATTCTGCGACATGTTTTGGTTCTTTCTGCCAACCAGTTCGCGACCACGCCCATATCGTGACGTCACATTTGACTCCGGCGAACATCGCTATTAAACTGCTTGTGAGCTCTGTTTATTTCATTTAAGAAATTCATGCAACGTGATGCACTGTCCGTTAAATATAACATAATAAACCAAAGTATATCAGTAGCAGTTTCCTTAAGTCTTTCTGATAGTTTTCTACAGGCCGGTTTACTACAACAGTAGAATAAATTCTGAAATTATGGTTTATAGTTTTGGTGTGCCCACCCCAAGATTTTAAGTGGCCCCATCTGGCTACCCCTATGAAAAATTTCTGGAGGCGCCACTGGAGTGAAGGAGTTTCACATCTGGCACACCACTGTACATTTAACCTTGTCTGGAACAGTTAACCAGCTGTGGACTAACTGCTGCTTAATGAGCAATTTTCAGTGGCCGCTTGATGTTAAAGGTCACAAAGGGGTATGTCCATCATAGCCATTTTATTTTAAAGGAATAGTTCACTTTAAAATGCAAATTATGTTATCATATACTCACCCTCAAGTTGTTTCAAACCTGTATGAATTTCTTTCTTCTGCTGAACACAAAGGAAGATATTTTGAAGAATGTCGGTAATCAAACAGTTAACTGGTCCCATTGACTTCCATAGTATTTCTTTTCTTTCTTACTATGGAAGTCAATGGGACCAGTTAACTGTTTGATTTAAAGTGAACAATCCCATAAAGAGTGACTTGTGTAATAAAATGTATTATATCTTAATGTTACACCGTATTATATTTTTAATTGTATAATTTAATAGACGATTAGTATCAGCTGTTCATTGTTGAAATAAAGTAACAATTGTAGTTTCATAAAACATTTATTGAAAATCATATCTCAGTGTTAAAACATACATTTATACAAATATAAAATCTTGAAATAATCAGAACAATTACATCATAAATAAAAATGATTTACAAAAAATTCCAGATTATCTTTTTTTTTTTTTTTTTTACAGGGTTAGTAGTATACAGTGCAAATAGGCCTATTAGATACCACCCTTAAGATATTCATCTATGTAAGCACCAAAGTAGTAAAGGTCCAGATTTTCTCTCATCTGAGCTATCATGGCATTGTCCCTCCACACTCTTTGAACTGTCATGTCCTCTTCAGTGTCAGTGATGAAGTTAAATTATGCGATTTTTTTTCAGGGTTACTTGTCCATTCACAATTTGAATATGCCCAACCTCAGAAACTGTAGGAACATCTGGCATTTCACTTCAGCAAGCCCGAAACAGGGATCTGCATTGGGGTCAAAAACTTTGGCATCAGGACTGGCACCAAGGTAGGACGCATCTGGGTGCATAACAAAACCACATGGTGAGACATTCACATTGAACAGTTCAGAGTAATGTTCCAGCACCTCAGGTTCTCTGTCAAGGCCTCTTTTCATTGCCCTAGTTTGCTTTACACCCCTGAGTATCCGCCTTGCCAGTGCCTGGCCAGATGTCTCCCCTCGCACATGAGAAACCTCATAAAATCTGCTAGCAGTCACTCTAGGCTTGCGCATATTTTCCACTGTGGACACTCGGATTGCTCCTGAGTCCGCTCCTCTATTATAACTGCCAACTCTTGTGTGATACTTAGGCTCTCCAAATAGAAGAACTGGTGGCAGTTTGGCACAAAGTGCAAGCTCCTCGGAAATTTAGAACCGTTAATAGGGAGTTTAGGGTACACAGGAGCATCTGGATGTTTAATGTAGTTTTTGGTCACAACAGGAGGGCGCTGGTAGGAGAGCACTGAACCTCGAGGCACAGGACCAAATCTGGAGTCCACCAAAACCAGTTCTGATAAATCAGTAAGGACGCAGGAAATCAGAGGTTGGGGAGTGAGTCCTTTGACAGCTTCTCCAATAGCCAATACTGTTGGGTCAGGGAAGTGACCTAAAACAAATTATACGTTTAGGAAACTTCATCACATGGGTATTAAATTTGTTATGTGCTGTTATACCATGATCTGTCTGAATACTCGATTCTTATTGGCTGGAAGTGTGCAGTAAAACAGTTTAATCCACAGGAAGTTCCAGTCAGTTTAATCATCGTTCTATATTAATGCGCTACTTTCAGTAAAACAGAGATAGGAGATTTTATCTCTATCACACCAAATTTAATTACTAAAAGTCTCTCTCAATAATTAAAATAAATGCTATAATTCATGTAATAAAAAAAAGTAAACCTCCATGTTATACATTAAAATAGTTTATGCACAGCTTGATTATTTCTTATGTAAGGTAAAATATACATATTTATTGAATGAAACGTTTCTTTGTTACCTGTGTATGCTCTGTAGAGTGTAGATTTGCATACACTTCTGGAAGATGTCCTTGGTTTTCTAACCACCAACTGATCTGTAGTCTCTGCAGAGACCCCCTGACACCGAAACTTTATAAGTATATTTTTAATTAACTGTCAGTAATTTGCTAAACTAATGTATAGCTAGTTGTAATGTTACCTGTGTTCTTGGTCTATGCCATGTTTGCAGAGTGTCTGTGCATGCCGTAGTTGGTGGTACTGTCTGCATCTGCATCATGCTGAACTACAGTCAACTTCGCGTATACAGGCAGAATCCATCTTTGAAAAACAGTCAAAGGCAGTCGATCTACGAACGCCGATCCAACTGGTGAGATGTGAACGAGACCATATGAGATTCTATATGCGTTCGTAGATCGACTGATAGAGACTGTTTTTCAAAGATGGCTTCTGCCTGTATCCGTGAAGTTGACTGTATGTATAAAATATCTTCTTATTAAACTGTCTGGACACTGACAAAGTTCTCAATGCTTCGGTTTGAAGGTAGGGACCCTCATTATGCTACCGTGTTAGTGTGGGGCTATTTTGAGCCTTGTTAGTGGTATTAACAAGCGATTTTTTTTATTTATGTTGTTATACACATAGATGTCACCGAATGTCAAATCTGGCCATGTGTCCGGGCTTTTGCTCCAATTCTCACTCAGGTGATATTGATCAGGCAGAACGCATGAACCCTGGTTATATAAAAGCTTAAAGGACAAGTTCGGTATTTTACACTTAAAGCCCTGTTTACAGATCGTATCTGATGAAATAGAACGGTTAAGATTAAAATTTGGACACTTGCTCCTGTCCCGAGAATTTTAGTTTTATTTAGCTTTTGTGGACCTATTTTGCCAAACGCGTCACACCCAGATACTTCCGTTGAGAGCTTGAATAATAGACACCAGTTGGTGGCGATAATGCACCTTTGCCGATTGCAAGCAAACCGCTGGCATTTAATTGAATACACAGAAGAAGCAGAAGAAGAAGCGGCGGAGGAATAACGTACCTCACACAGCACATTCAATACAATCAATGGAGTTGGACAAACACTACGATAAAACCTGTTGGAATGCATTTTTTCAGCGTTTTTTTTTTTTGGGACCGTATCAGTGAACACCCCTGACCACTCGGTGAGTTTCACGTCTTTGTAAACGAAAGTTTAATGTGTTTTAGGAAGGAATCTGCCAGTGCACATAGACAACCATTGTGAGGGTGGAGTGTGGGGGGTGGGGGGTGGGGGGGGGAAGCTAAATAAAACTAAAATTCTCAGGACAGGAGCATGTGTCCAAATTTTAATCTTAACCGTTCTATTTCATCAGATACGATCTGTAAACAGGGCTTTAAGTGTAAAATACCGAACTTGTCCTTTAACCTTATATCTCCTTTTTGGTTCTACCGACAAATAATTAGCATATGCTGACAAAAACGCAGGTAGACTGCTGCGATTCTGCGACATGTTTTGGTTCTTTCTGCCAACCAGTTCGCGACCACGCCCATATCGTGACGTCACATTTGACTCCGGCGAACATCGCTATTAAACTGCTTGTGAGCTCTGTTTATTTCATTTAAGAAATTCATGCAACGTGATGCACTGTCCGTTAAATATAACATAATAAACCAAAGTATATCAGTAGCAGTTTCCTTAAGTCTTTCTGATAGTTTTCTACAGGCCGGTTTACTACAACAGTAGAATAAATTCTGAAATTATGGTTTATAGTTTTGGTGTGCCACCCCAAGATTTTAAGTGGCCCCATCTGGCTACCCCTATGAAAAATTTCTGGAGGCGCCACTGGAGTGAAGGAGTTTCACATCTGGCACACCACTGTACATTTAACCTTGTCTGGAACAGTTAACCAGCTGTGGACTAACTGCTGCTTAATGAGCAATTTTCAGTGGCCGCTTGATGTTAAAGGTCACAAAGGGGTATGTCCATCATAGCCATTTTATTTTAAAGGAATAGTTCACTTTAAAATGCAAATTATGTTATCATATACTCACCCTCAAGTTGTTTCAAACCTGTATGAATTTCTTTCTTCTGCTGAACACAAAGGAAGATATTTTGAAGAATGTCGGTAATCAAACAGTTAACTGGTCCCATTGACTTCCATAGTATTTCTTTTCTTTCTTACTATGGAAGTCAATGGGACCAGTTAACTGTTTGATTTAAAGTGAACAATCCCATAAAGAGTGACTTGTGTAATAAAATGTATTATATCTTAATGTTACACCGTATTATATTTTTAATTGTATAATTTAATAGACGATTAGTATCAGCTGTTCATTGTTGAAATAAAGTAACAATTGTAGTTTCATAAAACATTTATTGAAAATCATATCTCAGTGTTAAAACATACATTTATACAAATATAAAATCTTGAAATAATCAGAACAATTACATCATAAATAAAAATGATTTACAAAAAATTCCAGATTATCTTTTTTTTTTTTTTTTTTTACAGGGTTAGTAGTATACAGTGCAAATAGGCCTATTAGATACCACCCTTAAGATATTCATCTATGTAAGCACCAAAGTAGTAAAGGTCCAGATTTTCTCTCATCTGAGCTATCATGGCATTGTCCCTCCACACTCTTTGAACTGTCATGTCCTCTTCAGTGTCAGTGATGAAGTTAAATTATGCGATTTTTTTCAGGGTTACTTGTCCATTCACAATTTGAATATGCCCAACCTCAGAAACTGTAGGAACATCTGGGCATTTCACTTCAGCAAGCCCGAAACAGGGATCTGCATTGGGGTCAAAAACTTTGGCATCAGGACTGGCACCAAGGTAGGACGCATCTGGGTGCACAACAAAACCACATGGTGAGACATTCACATTGAACAGTTCAGAGTAATGTTCCAGCACCTCAGGTTCTCTGTCAAGGCCTCTTTTCATTGCCCTAGTTTGCTTTACACCCCTGAGTATCCGCCTTGCCAGTGCCTGGCCAGATGTCTCCCCTCGCACATGAGAAACCTCATAAAATCTGCTAGCAGTCACTCTAGGCTTGCGCATATTTTTCCACTGTGGACACTCGGATTGCTCCTGAGTCCGCTCCTCTATTATAACTGCCAACTCTTGTGTGATACTTAGGCTCTCCAAATAGAAGAACTGGTGGCAGTTTGGCACAAAGTGCAAGCTCCTCGGAAATTTAGAACCGTTAATAGGGAGTTTAGGGTACACAGGAGCATCTGGATGTTTAATGTAGTTTTTGGTCACAACAGGAGGGCGCTGGTAGGAGAGCACTGAACCTCGAGGCACAGGACCAAATCTGGAGTCCACCAAAACCAGTTCTGATAAATCAGTAAGGACGCAGGAAATCAGAGGTTGGGGAATGAGTCCTTTGACAGCTTCTCCAATGGCCAATACTGTTGGGTCAGGGAAGTGACCTAAAACAAATTATACGTTTAGGAAACTTCATCACATGGGTATTAAATTTGTTATGTGCTGTTATACCATGATCTGTCTGAATACTCGATTCTTATTGGCTGGAAGTGTGCAGTAAAACCGTTTAATCCACAGGAAGTTCCAGTCAGTTTAATCATCGTTCTATATTAATGCGCTACTTTCAGTAAAACAGAGATAGGAGATTTTATCTCTATCACACCAAATTTAATTACTAAAAGTCTCTCTCAATAATTAAAATAAATGCTATAATTCATGTAATAAAAAAAGTAAACCTCCATGTTATACATTAAAATAGTTTTATGCACAGCTTGATTATTTCTTATGTAAGGTAAAATATACATATTTATTGAATGAAACGTTTCTTTGTTACCTGTGTATGCTCTGTAGAGTGTAGATTTGCATACACTTCTGGAAGATGTCCTTGGTTTTCTAACCACCAACTGATCTGTAGTCTCTGCAGAGACCCCCTGACACCGAAACTTTATAAGTATATTTTTAATTAACTGTCAGTAATTTGCTAAACTAATGTATAGCTAGTTGTAATGTTACCTGTGTTCTTGGTCTATGCCATGTTTGCAGAGTGTCTGTGCATGCCGTAGTTGGTGGTACTGTCTGCATCTGCATCATGCTGAACTACAGTCAACTTCGCGTATACAGGCAGAATCCATCTTTGAAAAACAGTCAAAGGCAGTCGATCTACGAACGCCGATCCAACTGGTGAGATGTGAACGAGACCATATGAGATTCTATATGCGTTCGTAGATCGACTGATAGAGACTGTTTTTCAAAGATGGCTTCTGCCTGTATACGTGAAGTTGACTGTATGTATAAAATATCTTCTTATTAAACTGTCTGGACACTGACAAAGTTCTCAATGCTTCGGTTTGAAGGTAGGGACCCTCATTATGCTACCGTGTTAGTGTGGGGCTATTTTGAGCCTTGTTAGTGGTATTAACAAGCGATTTTTTAATTTATGTTGTTATACACATAGATGTCGCCGAATGTCAAATCTGGCCATGTGTCCGGGCTTTTGCTCCAATTCTCACTCAGGTGATATTGATCAGGCAGAACGCATGAACCCTGGTTATATAAAAGCTTAAAGGACAAGTTCGGTATTTTACACTTAAAGCCCTGTTTACAGATCGTATCTGATGAAATAGAACGGTTAAGATTAAAATTTGGACACATGCTCCTGTCCCGAGAATTTTAGTTTTATTTAGCTTTTGTGGACCTATTTTGCCAAACGCGTCACACCCAGATACTTCCGTTGAGAGCTTGAATAATCGACACCAGTTGGTGGCGATAATGCACCTTTGCCGATTGCAAGCAAACCGCTGGCATTTAATTGAATACACAGAAGAAGCAGAAGAAGAAGCGGCGGAGGAATAACGTACCTCACACAGCACATTCAATACAATCAATGGAGTTGGACAAACACTACGATACAACCTGTTGGAATGCATTTTTTTCAGCGTTTTTTTTTTTTTGGGACCGTATCAGTGAACACCCCTGACCACTCGGTGAGTTTCACGTCTTTGTAAACGAAAGTTTAATGTGTTTTAGGAAGGAATCTGCCAGTGCACCTAGACAACCATTGTGAGGGTGGGGGGGGGGCTAAATAAAACTAAAATTCTCGGGACAGGAGCATGTGTCCAAATTTTAATCTTAACCGTTCTATTTCATCAGATACGATCTGTAAACAGGGCTTTAAGTGTAAAATACCGAACTTGTCCTTTAACCTTATATCTCCTTTTTGCTTCTTCGGACAAATAATTAGCATATGCTGACAAAACGCAGGTAGACTGCTGCGATTCTGCGACATGTTTTGGTTCTTTCTGCCAACCAGTTCGCGACCACGCCCATATCGTGACGTCACATTTGACTCCGGCGAACATCGCTATTAAACTGCTTGTGAGCTCTGTTTATTTCATTTAAGAAATTCATGCAACGTGATGCACTGTCCGTTAAATATAACATAATAAACCAAAGTATATCAGTAGCAGTTTCCTTAAGTCTTTCTGATAGTTTTCTACAGGCCGGTTTACTACAACAGTAGAATAAAATTCTGAAATTATGGTTTATAGTTTTGGTGTGCCACCCCAAGATTTTAAGTGGCCCCATCTGGCTACCCCTATGAAAAATTTCTGGAGGCGCCACTGGAGTGAAGGAGTTTCACATCTGGCACACCACTGTACCTTTAACCTTGTCTGGAACAGTTAACCAGCTGTGGACTAACTGCTGCTTAATGAGCAATTTTCAGTGGCCGCTTGATGTTAAAGGTCACAAAGGGGTATGTCCATCATAGCCATTTTATTTTAAAGGAATAGTTCACTTTAAAATGCAAATTATGTTATCATATACTCACCCTCAAGTTGTTTCAAACCTGTATGAATTTCTTTCTTCTGCTGAACACAAAGGAAGATATTTTGAAGAATGTCGGTAATCAAACAGTTAACTGGTCCCATTGACTTCCATAGTATTTCTTTTCTTTCTTACTGTGGAAGTCAATGGGACCAGTTAACTGTTTGATTTAAAGTGAACAATCCCATAAAGAGTGACTTGTGTAATAAAATGTATTCTATCTTAATGTTACACCGTATTATATTTTTAATTGTATAGTTTAATAGACGATTAGTATCAGCTGTTCATTGTTGAAATAAAGTAACAATTGTAGTTTCATAAAACATTTATTGAAAATCATATCTCAGTGTTAAAACATACATTTATACAAATATAAAATCTTGAAATAATCAGAACAATTACATCATAAATAAAAATGATTTACAAAAAATTCCAGATTTTTTTTTTTTTTTTTTTTTTTTACAGGGTTAGTAGTATACAGTGCAAATAGGCCTATTAGATACCACCCTTAAGATATTCATCTATGTAAGCACCAAAGTAGTAAAGGTCCAGATTTTCTCTCATCTGAGCTATCATGGCATTGTCCCTCCACACTCTTTGAACTGTCATGTCCTCTTCAGTGTCAGTGATGAAGTTAAATTATGCGATTTTTTTCAGGGTTACTTGTCCATTCACAATTTGAATATGCCCAACCTCAGAAACTGTTGGAACATCTGGGCATTTCACTTCAGCAAGCCCGAAACAGGGATCTGCATTGGGGTCAAAAACTTTGGCATCAGGACTGGCACCAAGGTAGGACGCATTTGGGTGCACAACAAAACCACATGGTGAGACATTCACATTGAACAGTTCAGAGTAATGTTCCAGCACCTCAGGTTCTCTGTCAAGGCCTCTTTTCATTGCCCTAGTTTGCTTTACACCCCTGAGTATCCGCCTTGCCAGTGCCTGGCCAGATGTCTCCCCTCGCACATGAGAAACCTCATAAAATCTGCTAGCAGTCACTCTAGGCTTGCGCATATTTTTCCACTGTGGACACTCGGATTGCTCCTGAGTCCGCTCCTCTATTATAACTGCCAACTCTTGTGTGATACTTAGGCTCTCCAAATAGAAGAACTGGTGGCAGTTTGGCACAAAGTGCAAGCTCCTCGGAAATTTAGAACCGTTAATAGGGAGTTTAGGGTACACAGGAGCATCTGGATGTTTAATGTAGTTTTTGGTCACAACAGGAGGGCGCTGGTAGGAGAGCACTGAACCTCGAGGCACAGGACCAAATCTGGAGTCCACCAAAACCAGTTCTGATAAATCAGTAAGGACGCAGGAAATCAGAGGTTGGGGAATGAGTCCTTTGACAGCTTCTCCAATGGCCAATACTGTTGGGTCAGGGAAGTGACCTAAAACAAATTATACGTTTAGGAAACTTCATCACATGGGTATTAAATTTGTTATGTGCTGTTATACCATGATCTGTCTGAATACTCGATTCTTATTGGCTGGAAGTGTGCAGTAAAACAGTTTAATCCACAAGAAGTTCCAGTCAGTTTAATCATCGTTCTATATTAATGCGCTACTTTCAGTAAAACAGAGATAGGAGATTTTATCTCTATCACACCAAATTTAATTACTAAAAGTCTCTCTCAATAATTAAAATAAATGCTATAATTCATGTAATAAAAAAAGTAAACCTCCATGTTATACATTAAAATAGTTTTATGCACAGCTTGATTATTTCTTATGTAAGGTAAAATATACATATTTATTGAATGAAACGTTTCTTTGTTACCTGTGTATGCTCTGTAGAGTGTAGATTTGCATACACTTCTGGAAGATGTCCTTGGTTTTCTAACCACCAACTGATCTGTAGTCTCTGCAGAGACCCCCTGACACCGAAACTTTATAAGTATATTTTTAATTAACTGTCAGTAATTTGCTAAACTAATGTATAGCTAGTTGTAATGTTACCTGTGTTCTTGGTCTATGCCATGTTTGCAGAGTGTCTGTGCATGCCGTAGTTGGTGGTACTGTCTGCATCTGCATCATGCTGAACTACAGTCAACTTCGCGTATACAGGCAGAATCCATCTTTGAAAAACAGTCAAAGGCAGTCGATCTACGAACGCCGATCCAACTGGTGAGATGTGAACGAGACCATATGAGATTCTATATGCGTTCGTAGATCGACTGATAGAGACTGTTTTTCAAAGATGGCTTCTGCCTGTATACGTGAAGTTGACTGTATGTATAAAATATCTTCTTATTAAACTGTCTGGACACTGACAAAGTTCTCAATGCTTCGGTTTGAAGGTAGGGACCCTCATTATGCTACCGTGTTAGTGTGGGGCTATTTTGAGCCTTGTTAGTGGTATTAACAAGCGATTTTTTTATTTCTCATTACTCTATGCCCAATATACTAGCGTTATACTAGCGTTATAGGCTGAACTGTTTTTAGAGATAAAACTATTTACATTCGATAATCATGAAAACAAATCTCAGATAACAATTGACTAGGTAACAATGTGTAATTAGACCAAAGGTTCATTTTGCGCTGGAGTTCTCCTTTAAAAGGCTCATTAGGCGTTCTCAGAGCAGCTCTGGAAATGTTCTTATGTCCTCGTATTGTTTGAGATGCTGAAAACACCATGAGCGTCACGCGTAGGCCTACTTGAGTAGACCAAACGGCACATTCGCGCCGATTCACACAGACACGCAGATACATTTCCTATAGCAGTCTTTTGCGCTGTAATCACAGACCATGTCGCGATTTGATTTATTGTACAGCTTTACTTTCGTGTGTTTTACGCGACACGACTGGATTAGCCTACGGTATTTCCTCTGAATCACAGAAATCATTGACCTTGAATTATAAACGGAACATAGCCTACCTTTATCTGCATGGAGGGATGGTGTTCCCGAACATGTTCTATGTGTTTCCTCCTTTTGCAGCCACTTTGTGTCCACAATTTTTGCGAATTGGATGCTCGAGGACAACCACGCGTTAGTTTTTCTATATCCAAGTATTCCGATACTGGCAGGGGTTTGTTCGCTTCACGTGTTGTGTGTGAAGAATCTGTCTAGTCCGTTTCGATTCTGTCCTGTTCTCCCGCACTTCAATCAATCCATGCTGCAGTTTCCGGAGCGCGATCTTTTACCCACTAGGCTAGTATTTTTTTTTATTATTATTTTTTATTTTACTCAGTAACGGATATGATTTAAAATGTAGCGAAGTACAGGCCTACTCCAAACAAAGCATAGCATACTTAGTAAAAGTAAAATTACATATTTAAAAAACTAGGCTAGGCTACTTAAAAAAGAAGTAGCCTAGGCCTACACAGAAAAACTAGGCTTCTCAATTACAGTAATGCAGGTGTGTAATTAATTACTTTCTATCTCTGGCATTTGTAAGTTAGACTGATTGATGGTTTAATAGCCTATATGTTGTTATACACATTATGTGACATTTTAAGCGTGGCATCCAAATACAGCATCGCATTTTAAAGATTTGGTTCAGGTGTTTATCCAGTAGGCTAGAGGGCGCCACACAACAGTGAGAAAAACACTAAACAACTCCTTCCTCTTCACTGTATTTCTATATAGTTTTGAACATAATCTGCACTGTATTCTGTTATATTTATGCTTAAAACAAAGAAGAATGACTCCATTGAATTAGTAGGCTATATTCTCAGAAAGGCCGTAACAGCTTGGATTCTTTGAAGTAACCTTGAATTCATCTTTATCTTCTTGGAAAATATGGTATGTTTGATATTCAAGGTGGCAAGGAGCACATTTGCATCTTTCCCAGAAGAATATGTACATAGAGGTGAACGTGATTTTGCCAAGGAGGAAGTTTCCTGAATCAACATCCTTTTTGGTCCTGGAAAAACATCCTTATCAACCAATCACATTTTAGGGTTAGGTTTAGGGCTACTGTTAGGTTTAGGCTTGGGTTAACGTTAGGGGCTTGAACACCATCTTTATCAACCAATAATTGTCCACTGATTTGAGGGCTAGTTTATGGTTTGTGTGAGGTGTGGGGTTCTGGTTTGACTGGAATGTTGTTTCAGGACCAACAAAGATCTGAGCCGTGTGTAAACCAGATGAGGGCCGGATCTGGGGCGACACTATGTTGCTGTCGGGGAGGAACTAAACAAACAGTTTATGCCAATGTACTGTGTGTACAACGTACAGGCATTAGGTGTGCAGAATGTATCGTACATTTGTTCCTACTGGAACTTTCTGTGGGATTTTACAATTTGTGAATAATAAAAAGGTCTGACTGTCGTGCATTTGAAGACACCATCTACTCATTTTGTGGAGTGTGTATCAAATAGCAACTTGTTTCTCTAGTTATTTGGTCCGGTATCGTCAGTGTTAAACATAGTTGAGTTTATGGTTTCCTCCTGCGATCTCATGAGTTTTCTGTGTGGATTTAATAAAGACTGTTGTTATCTACTCCTTTCGTTGTGCGCTTAATGCAACAACAAACCATGACAATAATAAAATTCAGTACGAATGGCAAGAATATAGCAACACTAAATCAGATCGATATTTCAATGGGTTTCTGCAAATTTGCGGTATGTTTGATGCATGGAAATATATGAAACCAAACTTCAAGGCATTTTTCTATAATTCATCAGATCTATTCAAGGATTGACTTCATCTTCACAGACAAGAGAATGTTACTTAGATTATGTGAATACACATGTATAGTCTTTTCTGACCATGTAGTGATCACTCTCTGCTTTCAAAACAACATACCATCACGGAGTGTGTGGAGATTTAACTCTAGATTACTGGCTAATTAGAAGTTTGTTGAATTATATCTAATCAGATAGATTATTTTCTTTAAACAAACTGCATGCCGGGTATCGGGGTATGACTCATCATAACTTCTGGGAGACGGTGAAGACAAAATCATTTCATACAGTGCGGGCATGACGGAAAAAATAATGGAGTGGGTCAATCAGATTATCTCACAGATAAACAATATAGATCAAGAGCATTCTAGATCCCCCGTCAGAACTAGATACCTTAACCATGGAGGCAGAGGAGAGGTTATCTGAGATCAGAACAGCAAGAATTCAAGTATGACGAAAAAGGCTAGCAAGTTGCTTACACACCAATGGGCTTTATGCACAGCTGCACTACTTCCTGAACTTCAGGCAGCTCCTTTGTTTCCTGTCTGTCATTATTGGACGAACTGATTAATCCAGGTGTGCCTGACCAATAACAATAATCAGACACACCTGGATTAATCATTTTGTCCAATAATGGCAGACAGGAAACAAAGGAGGTGCCTGAAGTTCAGGAAGTAGTGCAGCTGTGCATAAAGCCCATTGAGACAGAAAAATGAAACTTATATAGCAGAAACTCAGAAGTCACATGAAATAACCACAGATGAGTTAAGCATTAACAAGCAGTTTATTTTATATTATTTTATTTTTTATGATGAGTTATACACATCAGAGCCATGTGACAGTGAGAACACAGCACACTATTTTGCCACTTTATCAGTGAACAGGATAAAGTCTTCAACAATCCATATCAACAGTGGAGATCAAACAAGCTGGTTGTTACATATTCCCTGTGTTTGTTCCTGGACTTTTATATTGAAGTGTAAGAGTCAGTCTGGCAGTCAGCATTTAGACAAATTCATTCAACATCTGTTTGTGTCAGGCATGGATTACTGCAATGTAAAATAATCTATATAGATAATCTAGGAGTAAACTGGCAAGAATATTTCCAGAAATATGACATGTTCTAGATGTCACAGAGAAGAGGTCACTTTGGGTCATATGTTCTGGACATGTCCACAGCCGGTGTTGATGGAGGGAGGAGCCATGGAGGAATGGAGGAATGGTGAAGAGAGCCACAATGAGGATGACAGGAGACAATGACGGCTAGATGGAGTCCACCGCACAGCCTTGTTTATAGTCATATAAGCATGCAGGTGTGTGTGTGTTCCTTGTTTTACTGCAGTTGAACGTTATTGCCATTTATTTTGCTTTATACATCTTTATATGTTTTGCATTTTTATAACATTAATATTTCTTCTGATCTTGACATACTGTAAATTCTTTTGCATTGTATAATTGCATTCTGTATTGTGTTACTATATGGGCAAAATGCTTTTGATTTCTATTGTCATTAGTGTTTCTGGTTTGACCTGATGCCATTATTTGATGTGTTTCATTGACTAGTAAGGACTGGTGTTGATGTGGAAACTCTGATCATGTTTGTCATATATACACACAGATCCGGCTGGGGCTCTCAGAGGCCATTAAAGCCCTCATGGACCCTAAAAGAGCCCCAGTGCACTGCCTCAAAACACACCTATAGGTTTGGCTTTAATGTCTTTACAAAGTTTTACTGAAATTTGAAATTCTTGCATGCTTGTTTGTTTTAACCATTGAAACTTGTTAATTTTCCATATATAATATATATATAATAATACTACAAAATAAAGGTTAAGGTCGATGTCTACATGGCCAAACCAAAGCAAGACGACATATTCTGTAGAGAATATACTGCAGTTTCCTCTCCTGCCTCCAATAGGCTGATAGTTCTCTTACGAGAGGTTCTCTCGTATTGCGTAAGTATCTCACGCTACAGGTAAATTCATCTTTTCTCGAGATATTGAAGCCAAAAAATTATCCTTAATTTTTTATTTATTGTCAACGCGTTGCAGCAGCTAGCAGACCTAGAGCGGGCTTACTAGCACGCTCATAGGCTGCCCTGCGGCAACTGCAGCAGCAAACCACTGAGCCCTGCGTGACGTCACGAAGCACCCTCACGTGTCAGAGCCCGCCAGAATAGGTGTGGCTTTAGCGTATATAAGGAAGGGCTCGGGGGCAGCTTACCTGATTTTCATCTCTTCAGCGAAGCGCTGGATCCTCCTGAGAAGCCGACGCCGTCGACTCAAGCGACAAAGCACAACTAGGACAGTGCTTGAGGAAGCCGGATGATCTTCACCGCCTTCAGCCATCCGTGCCTGCTACGCTATCCGGCGTCTTATCCTTTGCTGCCTGTGTGTGCTCGCCGCCGCGACACTCACACTTCTCTAAAAGAGCACGAGGCATTTTATGTTATAAATGCCTCGTTTTTCCTGTGGCTCTTGCCCTCTCAGCGACGGAGACCATCATGTCATCTGCGCTCTCTGCCTGGGCCTTGAGCACGCAGCCCTCGCCCTTTCCTCGGGCGGCTGCGTCCACTGCGAAGAACTGACCATGTCGACCCTGCGGGCTCGACTTGAGGATGAAAATGCACCTCCGCCCGCCTACACCGGACCAAGCTGCAAGAAGAACCTTACCGGAACCTTCCCCTCGTGCCTCGCCGCCACTTTCCCCGCAATCTCTCCCAGATGCACAGATGCCGGCGTCCGCCTGCACTGTTGTCGCCTTGGAAGATGTAGCGGATGAGGACACCATTGACAACAGCTGTTCTCTCTTGGCGTCAGGAAGCGAGGACTGGTCTGGCTCTAACCCAGACCCCTCTCCTTCGCTTCAGGAGTCCGCTGGGTCCCGGGTCAGCGTGGAGGCTGAGCTTATTCGCCTCCTCACCAAGGCAGTCGGTCAACTCGACCTCGAGTGGTCCCCGCCTCAAGAGCCCGCGCCCAACAGACTCGACGGGTGATTCCTGCCTGGCGATAGCGATAGCAAAACTGCTATGCAAGGGGGCTGTAGAACCAGTACCTCCTTCTCAGAGCGAGTCAGGCTTCTACAGCCGCTATTTCTACAGCATGTGCCTGGACGCCTAATCTCCTCTCTCAAGCCGGTGGTTCAATCTGGCATCCTCACCGAGAGCGCTGGTCTCTGCATGCGTGGATAATCAATGGGTACCCATTGTCCTGCCAGGGCTCCTTCCACGAGAAGGCTCTATGCGTCGAAATGGTCTGTGTCTACTACCTGGTGCGCGGGGAAAGACCTGGACCCACAAACCTGTGGGGTCCCTGAGGTACTTGGTTTCCTTCAAGAGCTGTTGGAAAAGGGCAGGTCCCCTTCCATGCTCAAAGTTTACGTTGAGGCTTTTGCGGCGTTCGCTGAGTCGACGCGCGGCCAGGCAATAGGAAGGAATGAATTCGTCATCCGCTTCCTTAGAGGAGCCAGTAGGATGAATCCCCGCACCCCCCGTCGGTTCCCATTTGGGATCTTTCGGTGGTCATAGAGGCCTTGAAAGCACATCCCTTTGAACCGTTACAGACCGTGGATCTGAAATACCTCTCGCTCAAAACCGCTTTTCTGATAGCCCTGTCATCAGTTAAGCGCATGGGTGACTTACACGCGTTATCTGTTAACGCCGCATGTCTTGGGCCAGTTTGGGCCAAATGACTCCAAAGTCTTCCTCAAGCCGAGACATGGCTATGTCCTCAAAGTACTCGGCACTCCTTTCAGAGTGCAGGTTATTACTTTATCGGCCCTGCCGGGCTCCTGTAGCGAAGTCGATGTGGACCTCATCTGCCCTGTCAGAGCACAGAGGTATCAGCTCTTCGTTTCGTTCAGTGGGCGCACTAAGGGTCTCGCCACCTCGAAACAAAGTCTCTCCAGGTGGATTGTTGACGCTATCGCGGTAGCATATGCGTCTAAAGACCTGCAGTGCCCGTTGGGCGTTAGGGCTCATTCCACTAGAGGCATGGCCTCGTCGTGGACTTGGTCCAGCGGGATTTCTATTCATGACATTTGTACAGCGGCAGGCTGGGCCTCCCCCTCTACATTTGTTAGGTTCTACAACCTAGAAGTTCCCGCCCTGCAGGCTAGACTTCTGTCAGTCTAAACTGCGAGTATGTTCTGCTCAGGGTCATTCACGCGCAGGCTGCTCTCACGCTAATATTAGCTCCCCTGGCTGATCTACACTATGATACTGTGTGATTATGTACATGTACTGGCCCACTCAGGCTGGCCATCTTATTCCCACTGATCTGTGTCCCCCGGGTGTCCCTTGAGACTATATGTGGTTGATGCTGGCGCGCACGGCATTGACAAGGGGTTCCCGTAGCGTAAGGTTACTAACGTAACCTCAGTTCTCTCTAGAAGAGGGAACGAGTATTGCGTATCTTGCCGTGCCCGCCTCGAGCTGGTATCGCTTCAGTCGATGAAAACCAGGTAAGCAGCCCCCGAGCCCTTCCTTATATACGCTAAAGCCACACCTATTCTGGCGGTCTCTGACGCGTGAGGGCGCTTTGTGACGCCACGCAGGGCTCAGTGGTTTGCTGCTGCAGTTGCCGCAGGGCAGCCTATGAACGCGCTAGTAAGCCCGCTCTAGGTCTGCTAGCTGTTGCAACGCGTTGACAATAAATACAAAATTAAGGATAATTTTTTGGCTTCAATATCTCGAGAAAAGATGACTTTACCCAATACTTACGCAATACTCGTTCCCCCTTCTAGAGAGAACCGAGGTTACGTTAGTAACCGAGTACGTTCTCCACCATCTAAACCAGGTGAACAACTCTGATACTTTCATAGTAAACCTTTAAATAGATTTTATATTCAGTGTCTACAAAGTGTAGGTTGGATATGAAAATACCTAATGGGCTCTTTTTAAATTTTGGTTATGAGAAAACATTTAGTTTTATTAAAATATCCAATATAAACACCCAAATAAATTTCCAAAAACTTCAACAGATGAAATGAGATTGTCTGCATACAATGTAACACAAAGCTCCTGCTCTGAATATATCTGAGAATACTGAAGATTTAAACATAATGTCTGTAACTTTTCAACACAACTTTTTTAAATTAAAAACTTAACACACAAATTACCCAATTTCACACATCATTGATGATCAGCTGTACAGTCTGAAGGAATTCCATCACAATTCCAGTAATCCAGTAACATTTTTGTAGTAAGGTTTTCTTTAAATGTGTGTGTGTGTGTTGCATGTATTACAGCATTGTTGTATTGTGTTTTTGTTATATGAACACAATGCTATTGAAGCCTGTTCTCATAGTGATCAGTCTGGTTCTTAATACATAGATACTTTCAGTTTGTTTTTGTCTTTTTTACTTTGATGACATTGTTTGATGTTGTATGGCAGAATGGTGTTGCTATGGCTCCAGGATACTGTAGTTATAAACATTTCCACAAGTAAGAAGAGTCCAGTCCTATTCCTCCACATATTTCTATACTGAGATATACATTAAGAGCCTCATCGGGCTCAAAAACATTTCTCTGAATGATGTCTTCCTTTTCTACTGCCATTGAGTCTTAATAAAGAACAGCTGCTAGGATCCTGTGCGACCATATCCTCAAATCACCCCCTGTCTCACTCAGGTTTGAGTACAAGGTCTCCTTCCTCACACACCAGTGTATTGATGGTGACGCCCTCCCCCGGACAGCACGCCAAATACGCATGATCTTTACTCTGTTTAATTGATGTAAGGGTGAACTCGTGAAACGAGAGAATTGAAAATGGAAATACAGCCTGAATTTTTAATGAATTTGCCTTTCAAATGAGCTCAAAAGTAAGACTGCAGAATAAGAGACTGTGTTCTCTGATCACAGGAGGAATAATTCAGAGACTCAGGATTGTTGTCAGACTAGATATGTGAGTGTGTGTGCAGGTACAGTGTGTCCCATAAACACCGTCATGTCTTGGTTTAGTTTATTATGCAGTTATATCCTCATTATTCTGATCTACAGAGAAACTGAGAGACATATTTATACAAATAAAAATAAAAACTTTTATAAAATATTGAAACAGAACAGGCAAAAAAGGGGCACAATGATTTGCTTTATTGTTTAAATGTTATTCAGGGTTGATATTATTGTCATGTTTCACTGTTTACTTTTATCATGACAGGAACTCACAAACAGGTTTGTGTTTCTCTTCATTTTGACTTTTGTATTGTATGTATTATTGCATTTTGTATTGTGTTTTGCAGTATATGGTCAAAATAATTTGATATCTTAATCATCACACTGTTTCTGAAATACACACATCGTGAGCTTAGAATTATAAGTTCTATTATAGGTTCTATCTCCGTTTAGGGTAGTTCTGAGATATTGAGCATCAAAGTTTTTACATTCCACTGAGATGGAACATTTTTATTTTATTAATAACTACTAACAATTTTTTTTTTTTTTAAATAACACCACAGGCATTAATAAACACCTAATGGATCAGATTAAGTCAAAAACTCAATTTCGACCAAAAGTGGAGATAGAACCTTATAATTCTAAGCTCACGACATGCATTCAGTGTGATTGTTCTTCAATAGTTTGCAGAGCTGTGACCTGATGCCAGTGTCTGATGTTACATTGAGTAAGGAGTGTTGATGTGGAAACTCTGAGCATCAGGATATTTGTCAAACACACACATGAGAAAAGCCCAATCCCATGTGTTTATTGTGATGTTCTGGTGCTGAGATACACTGGGCCCTTAGAGGCCATTAAACCTCACAGGTCCCTCAGAGAGCCCCAGTGCACGGCCCTAAACACACCACGCATCAGGAAGGGGTTGTGATGAGGAGACAGTGGCGTTCAGACACTGAGTTTTATCTAAATGTGCAAACTAAATTAAACTAATATACCACTGATGTGCTGGGTTTTTCTGCTTTCACACTTTGGATAAAAGCATCATCCAAATGAATAAATGCAAACGCAAAACATTTGTTGCTAGTAAAAAGTATAAGATTATAAATATCAAAACAATTCTGACAGATGCATTATTTCATCAAAACAATTTATTGGGTCTTGAACATCATGAGATCATGCAAATACAATGAAACTTTGCTCCTTGTTTCCAGTTTATACCTGAGAATATTCAAGTACATTTGAAACGATTCAGTTCCAGCAAATAAAACAATATTGAAGTTGAATTTTTTTCAAGTTGAGTTTTTACATAATTGTTAAGGCAGCAACATATTGACAGACTCTTTTAACTTTATCCAAAAAGTTACCTTTTCAAGATCATTCTGTTATTCAGTAAGAATGCAGTGCATAAGGCAAGAATATAACAGTACATTACAGTGTCTTTTGCATCAGAAAACTGTAAAAACTAAATACAACTTACAAAGTGGAAAGACAAGGCAAAGTTATTTATAGCACACTTTATACACTGGCAAGTACAAGCATTTTACTTAAAAGTCATAACCATAAAGGGTACAAAATATAAATATAGTAATTAAGGCAAGAATATGTAACTTTTGGTCCTTTATCAGTTGCAGAATAAAATACTTGTGGAGGAACATTAAGTTCTGGTGAATATAAGAGTTGCGAGTCGCTTCGCTTTTGCACAGATTAATCTGATGGTTTGAGGTGCATCACTTTTGACTTCTTTATCATAATTAGGACTTTGTCCATTTAGATTTTTTTTTACGCATTTAATTTTTTTAAAGTCATAATTTCAACTTCTCATAATTTTGACTTATTGCATAATTGACATTTTATATCATAATTTAAAGTTTTTAATCTCATATTAATGATCTACAGAAACATGATAGTATTTTCTTATATACAGGAAATGTTCCTACACACTGATCACATGGTTACAGGAGATCGTCTTATCAATGCAAATGTCACTAACAACATTAAACTCGCTCACTCCTAAAACTACATTAATAAATAATGAAAGACATATATTTAAGAAAATATGACTAGGTAAGTAAGTGATATTCTGCTGTTATTTTGACTGGGCAGTGTTAGCAACATAAACACTGTTTTATGAATCTTGTCTGCGTTTCCCAAAAAGCATCGTAAGCTTAAGAAGATCGTAGAGCCTTTGCCATCAATAATCTCGACGATAAACGTACAGTAACTCCCGATGATTTTGAGAAACGCAGCACATGTGATGCTATATGCAAACAAAGCATTTCTGAAAAGCCAAATAACTGTTAATTTGCGTTTCATTATGGATACTGTTGCTTTCCATTTTTGTGGCTTTAAACAACTTCCACTGTATATAGTGCTAGCCTGACCTTCTTTCCTATATTCACAGATTTGACACAAACGCGCACGGATGAATGAAAGGAAGAGTGCGGTTTCCCACAAAATCCATCCTAACATCTGTAAAATAAAACTGGTATAGGCTTAATGTGATCAGCAGGAAATACAGCAACACACACTCACTCAATCTGCCCGTTTCCATTCTGTTCTCCGTTCTTCAACCAAATCATTTACACACTTTTATGATAATTTCTTACTTTCTTCTATCTAAAGTTGTGGCAGCAACACTGAAAGCACCAGCTCCTCCACTGACTCTGTGTTTAGCGCTAAAGCTCATGCAGTTTCTGCCGTTACAGCTTTACAGTTGTGTCACGTACCAAATGCTTTATCATTATTATCAGCTATAACTGATTCATGTGTTCATCCTCACGAGCGTCTGAACCCATGTCGTGTCCGTCTGCCCTACGACTGCTTGAGGACTTTCTTATCCGCCAAACAATGAAACCTATAACTATAACTATAACTATAACTATAACTATAATAGCAGATGCAATGCCAACCCAGAGCCAAGGCGATGATGTTTCCACACTGTCCGGTTCTGTTTCTCCTTGAGGAGATGATGTTTGTCCTTGGTTTTCTTGTTCAGTCGATATGGTTATTTTTTCTGTTGTTGATTCTGCAACAAAAAGTATAACAGGAAATTTTACTTCACAGTGATAAAGATAACAGATCTGTCTATAGTTTATATACAGCAGCATTCAGCCTGAAACATCACTATGAACATCAAATAAGGAATCAACTTCTTGCAGTATTTAGATCTTAAAGCAAACAACTGTAATTAAATTAAAAACTTCATGTACTAATCCACTATTTTCACACACCCATAATGATCAGCCGTACAGCAGGATGTTCAGATGAGTGTGTGATGTAGCAGATGTATTTTCCTCCATCAGCATAAATAAGTTTGTGGAGTTTGATGGAGAAGTTTCCTCTCTCATATTCCTCTGGAAAAGTTTCAGTTCTGTTCTTATACTCTGGATCCTGTTTCTCCTGTGCATGACTGCTGGGAATTATGTCACACACAATCTTGCTGCCATGTCTCCAAAACACATTCATATCTTGAAGTTTGTGATCATGTTGAGTGGAAGAACACGGCAGGATAACAGAGCCACCAATAACAGCCTCTACGTCTACTGTGTCCTGCAGAAACACTGAAACAACAGAAGCTTTAATTGTAAATGTACTTTAACAGTCAGAGGCATTCATTCATCTTTCAAATGTAGTTTGTTTAGGTGCTTACCTTTGTTTATCAGCACCGCAAACACACAGATGAAGCCGCAACTGCAGAAACAGAAAAAAAAAAAACGTTTATTTAACTTCCTTTGGTTCAACTTGAATAGCACGGTGCAAACACTAACGTCATGAGTTTGATTCCCACATACATAACACACATAATAAAGGCAACATGGTAAGATAGGATTTTAGGGTGTCCCTCCCATACTTAGTTTTATTAGTGATCACAGATGTCACGAAATTCATCTCTAAATATGTTACAAACTGGCAATAAATGTTTTTGAGGAAACTTTACCCATCTTATCCTATTGGTAAAACCTTGAATTCCCTACAAATAAAACTACCTGCAAATGTACCAAAAAAAAAAAAAAAATTGCTAATGCTAACTGCTCTTAATCAAAATAATAGTTACAACAGATAAACAGTGCTTACTTTATAATCATTACTTAACCAATTCATGTTTAATATTTTAACAACACTAAAAATTCCCTTTTAATTCTAGTTTAAATAAAGCATTTGGCAACCAAAACACAGCAGGCCAAACACACACACGAGCAACAAGCTAACGCTACATCAGACGTTCATTATTCTAGGTTCATTGTTGATGTGTACGACACGTGTCCAAATAGCGTTTCATATTCTGCATTCAGCAAACATACCTGATCATCATGGTGGACCAATATTATCAATATATATTTTATTTTACTATATTGCATAAAATAATTAGGGTGAAATGCTACTTTTTCAACAGAAAGTATCGGAACTCTCAGCTTCCGCACTGTGGCATGCGTTTTACGTAAGATGACATCAGACGTAAGTGACGTCGACAGAAATCACGTGAACTGATCAGACATGCGCAGATATTCGTTCATCTTAAATTTACTTCGGCTATAATCAAGACTCTTCTGCTGGATTTACCCCAGGCCATTATTAATATCATAATATTGCTGATCTTAGTAGCCTAATTAAATCTACAATCATCTGTATTTCATATGTATTTTAATTCATCAATAAAAGATATGACAAAAGTTTTTTTATTTGATCTTAATCGTTTATTTTATTTAAAAACATTTTATTTATCATTTTCATTGGTTAGACTAGACTTTAAAAAATATATAAAGTTGTAATGTTAGTAGGCTAATTGAATCTCTGTAATCTGTCTGTCATGCACTTTAATTCATGAATAAAATATGACAAAATATTTTTCTTTATCGTTTATTATTTTAAAAGCATTTTATTTATCATTTTTATTGGTTAGACTAGACTGTAAAAAAAAAAATATTTAGTTCCAATTTAACAGTAGGCTATGCCAACCTTATATTTCATTAAGTGATATAATGTTAATATACCTACTTTAACTTACAAAATTTGCCTTTACTTTAAAATGTATCAATAGCCACCATAATAATACAGGAACCACAATGGGAAATGGCCTGGTAATAAAACATGATTAATACTCATATAGACGCACGGGTTCAAACACAAATACACACCATCAGGGTAACACACAACTCTAAAATAATGCAATAAACATTAACTAAATTACATCAAATGTCACTCAAAACACACCAATGTACATTAATGATAATAATTATTTATTTTTAAAAAATCATATGTGATGTGTAACGACTTTTACTGTTTTTACTGCCTATACAATATACAATACAATACAAACTTTATTTATAAAGCACATTTAAAAACAAGCAAGTTGACCAAAGTGCTGTACATTGACATTTAAACAGTAAATAGATAAACTACAACAGACTATTTCAACGCCTATCATGCTGGATTAAAAGCTAAGGAATAAAGATGAGTTTTAAGTTGCGATTTAAAAACTGCGAGGCTGGGGGCCAGTCTGACATGAAGAGGCAATGCATTCCACAGTTTAGGTGCTGCAACTGAAAAAGCTCGATCCCCTCTGCTCTTTAGCCGTGTTTTAGGAACAACAAGGAAAAACTGGTTTGCGGCTTGCCAAAACCATAAATTAATTATTTATTCCACAATTAAATTATTATATGATGTTTAAAAACATTTGCAGTTTTTTTTTTATCATGTATAGTAAACCAATAACATGTTTTAACTTTAGTATACCAAATAGTGTGCTAGTTTCTCTGAAAAATAATCCCGTTTGTTGTATAATAAAAATAAGCTGGTGTTTTCAGCAGAATGCTATACTCGTCCTTCTGTCTGATGTGACGTTTGATCCAGTATTAAATGCACAGCAGTAAATGAGTGAATGTTCTCAGACTTACATGAGTATCTGAGTGAAGCTTCTTTCTTAAACTCCTCTGAGAAAACACTGTGTTCTAGATCCTGGTCCTCAAGTGAAACATTTCTCTGAATGATGTCTTATATATTCCTGCTGTCACTGAGTCTTTAATATACTGTCATGTCTTGACTTTAACACTGAAAGAGCAGGACAAGATTGCAGAGCTTCCAGTGACATCCACATTCTGACCTACAGAGGAAAAAGAGAGAGAGAGAATTGAAATTAAAAATACAGCCGGGCTTTTAAAAATGTTTTTCAAAAATTAATTAACAAATGAATCTTCTAAAACCAGATTACCTGTTTCTTTTTCATATCTGATCTCAGTCCAGAAAAATCTTCCTCACAGTTTCTCTCTCGTGTGTTCATCCTGACAGAAGAAGAAGAGCTGAGAGACTGAGGCTGATATATATATATATATACTCTGATGATCTGATGGGAGGAGGAAGAGATGATGGGAGGAGGAAGAGATGATGGGAGGAGGAAGAGATGATGGGAGGAGGAAGAGATGATGGGAGGAGGAAGAGATGATGGGAGGAGGAAGAGATGATGGGAGGAGGAATAGATGATGGGAGGAGGAAGAGATGATGGGAGGAGGAAGAGATGATGGGAGGAGGAAGAGATGATGGGAGGAGGAAGAGATGATGGGAGGAGGAAGAGATGATGGGAGGAGGAAGAGACTGATGGCAGGAGGAAGAGATGATGGGAGGAGGAAGAGATGATGGGAGGAGGAAGAGATGATGGGAGGAGGAAGAGATGATGGGAGGAGGAAGAGATGATGGGAGGAGGAAGAGATGATGGGAGGAGGAAGAGATGATGGGAGGAGGAAGAGATGATGGGAGGAGGAAGAGATGATGGGAGGAGGAAGAGATGATGGGAGGAGGAAGAGATGATGGGAGGAGGAAGAGATGATGGGAGGAGGAAGAGATGATGGGAGGAGGAAGAGACTGATGGCAGGAGGAAGAGATGATGGGAGGAGGAAGAGATGATGGGAGGAGGAAGAGATGATGGGAGGAGGAAGAGATGATGGGAGGAGGAAGAGATGATGGGAGGAGGAAGAGATGATGGGAGGAGGAAGAGACTGATGGGAGGAGGAAGAGATGATGGGAGGAGGAAGAGATGGTGGGAGGAGGAAGAGATGATGGGAGGAGGAAGAGATGATGGGAGGAGGAAGAGATGATGGGAGGAGGAAGAGACTGATGGCAGGAGGAAGAGATGATGGGAGGAGGAAGAGATGATGGGAGGAGGAAGAGATGATGGGAGGAGGAAGAGACTGATGGGAGGAGGAAGAGACTGATGGGAGGAGGAAGAGATGGTGGGAGGAGGAAGAGATGATGGGAGGAGGAAGAGACTGATGGGAGGAGGAAGAGACTGATGGGAGGAGGAAGAGATGGTGGGAGGAGGAAGAGATGATGGGAGGAGGAAGGGATGATGGGAGGAGAAACTAGAGTACAAATATGTTTTGTTTATTCATCATATAACTAAAGAGAGAGAAAGCAAAAGCTCACAGTCTTGCAATGAATTTGCCTTTCAAACTTTGTGTATTAACATACAGTGTCAGCATGTGGGTTCAGTTGCATGTTGATTGTTGCTTGTTTTAATTCAGTTGAACTTTTTTTTTTAATTAATTGGCACACTTACATTACATTTGTTTTTCTGTATACATCTATTCTTTACATTATTAAAATGTTAATAGATTCAAGATTTGAGTGGCTTTATTGTAATGGTAAAAAGCTTTACAAATTGCCAAAGCATTGCTAACATTAAATTGCATATTTACACACAATTAAAAAACGTTTGATAAAATAACAAGGGTCAGAAAAGGCATGAGTGATTTGTTTTGTTATTTAAATGTTATTCAGAGTTGATGTTATTGTCCTCTGTTGTCATGGCCACCAGGTTTGCATTTCTCTTCTTTTTTAAATATTATTCTGTATTGCATGTATTAGCAAAAGGAAGGGAAACGACCCTGAGAGGAGCGACCCAGAGTATGTGATATCTGCTCTTCGGGAGTGCGTGTCTTCACCACTCCTTCCCCTGGAGTGGGGCCGGGTGGAGAATTTTGTTTCTGTTCCGCCGCTGGTCATCCAGTCAGCGGTACCCAAAGTTTGAGCAGTCCACTTCCTCTGAATCACTCACGGGCCCCAGCACTCAAATGACAGTGAGGGCTACGGCCTTGTCACTCTCGTCTCTCGCTGGGCGAGGAGGCGGAAACCAGGAATTGATGCCCCTGGGCCTCGCTCCTCGTTTCCCCTCACAGTAAAATAAGACCAGTCTCCTCCATCCGAGAGGGTCAGAATGGCAGTGTGCGCCGCCCACCAAAGGGCGACACTCCCGCCCCCCCTCTCCCCAGCTCGCGGATAGTAGTGACGCAGCCTCGGCTGCATCGCTCCGGTCTGCAGCTGGGCTCGGGAGGCGCAGAGACCAGGACACGAGGAGTCAGGGCCTCGTTCCTCGTCTCTTCCCCTCCCCTCGCCACCGGGCAGCCCGCAGCAGAATGCCACTAAACGCAGCAGAATGCGTCTCTACCCCATTCTCGGTCGCTACAACGGCACCAGAGCTGGGTCCCTGTCTTCCACCTCGCTGCCCCTCCGCGGGTACACAGGTGGTTCGGGTAGGCTCGTTGGGACAGTCTCTGGAAGCCTGGCTAGCGCTTCCGGGTTCGTCCCGTTGGCTTATCCGCACCATTCGGGTCGGCTATGCAATTCAGTTTGCACGCCGGCCTCCCAAGTTCAGTGGCATCCACTTTAGTCGTGTGCGGTCAGTGGACGCCCCTGTTTTGCGGAAAGAGATCGACGTCCTGCTGGCGAAGGACGCGATCGAGCCGGTCCCTCCTGCCGAGATGAGGTCTGGGTTTGCGGCCCCTACTTCATTGTACCCAAGAAAAGCGGTGGGTTACGGCCAACCCTGGACCTGCGAGTACTGAATCGGGCCCTGCACAAACTCCCGTTCAAAATGCTCACGCAGAGGCGCATTTTTCGAATGCATCCGTCCCGAGGGTTGGTTTGCAGCGATCGACCTGAAGGACGCGTACTTACACGTCTCGATTCTTCCTCGACACAGACCGTTTCTACGGTTTGCTTTCGAGGATCGAGCGTATCAGTGCAAAGTCCTACCCTTCGGACTGGACCTGTCGCCCCGTGTCTTCACGAAAGTCACGGAGGCGGCCTTTGTTCCCATGAGAGAACAAGGCGTTCACAGGGACATGCTGCTTCGGCACCTCAGCCGGTTGCGGCTTCAGGTCAACTGGGACAAGAGCAAACTCTGCCCCGTGCAGAGGATCTCTTTTCTCGGTATGGAACTGGACTCAGTCGTCCGGACTGCGCACCTCATGGAGAAACGCGTCCAGTCAGTGCTCACCTGCCTCAGGTCCTTTCGAGGCAGGACAGCGGTTCCACTGAAACAATTTCAGAGGCCCCTGGGGCATATGGCAGCAGCAGTAACGCCGCTCGGCTTTTTACATATGAAACCGATTCAGCGCTGGCTTCAAGATCGAATCCCATGGTGGGCGTGGCAGAGCGGCACGTTGCGGGTCAAAGTGACCCCGCACTGTCGCCAAACCTCCCCATGGCGGATCCTGCTCGGGCCGGAGTGCCCTTAGTCCAGGGTTCCAACCATTAGTTTTAACTATTGATTTTAATTTTAATTCATTAAAATACAATTACTGACCTATTATGCCAACAAAATATAGAAGCTTTTTTTTTTATTCATATCAACTGCAGATGAATGCTATAATTTGTTCTCTTGTTGCTCTTTCAGTTCACCGAAGTGTAAAATATTCAACAAGCAAACAACATCTGTCTTTGACTATATAACATGTTCTTAAAATATCATGTGCTTAAGTCAGGAATATAATATTTTATGGTGTAATTTATGGTCAGATAATGTAAATCTTGGCTACAAAAAAAACATTAAAAATGTAATTTGAAACCAGTCCATCTGTTATCAACCTTCAGTTAATATATTCATACCGATGTGTAATTCTTTAACTTTTTCAGTCAGGATTTGCACCTACCAATAAATTAACTAAAAACAAGTCTAGTATTTTTTTAAATGGCCTGGCACAACCAATTATACATATTTATATCAATATACCGGTATGTATACTAATATATATATATATATATATATATATTTGTTTGCTTTTATCACCTATCACATAACTAATTTCTTCTCAAATCAATGTATGTCCATTTATTTATTTATTTATGTGATAAGTGGCCATGTAACACGCGGAATGAACATGGCGTATGTTTGTTTGGCCAAAAGCTAGAATTTTACTGTGTAACGTGTTAAATATGAATATTTTTCTTACACAAACTCATCGCTTTGCTTCAGAAGGCCTTTATTTACCGCCCGGAGCACTGTTATGATGGATAGATGCACTTTTTTGAGCTTTAAACTGATGGTTGCAATCCAGTGCCATTTTAAGCTCGGAAGCATCAGGGTGTTTATTAAAATAACTCCAATTGTATTCGTCTGAAAGAAGAAAGTCATATATACCTCGGGTAGCTTGAGGGTGAGTAAATCATGGGGTAATTTTCATTTTAAGTGAACTACTCCTTTTAGAACTTATTTGTATAATTAATCATTTATTAAAATGTTCAAGAATAATTGAGTTCTATGAAATGCATTTAATTCAGAAAATGAATTTATCTTTTTATGATTTAATACAAATATATGATCAAAAACGGTAGTAATCAAACAAAAGTTTAACAAACCTTTTATCTTTTTTTATGGCAAAGTGCAAAAAAACAAACAGATTTAGCTCAATTAAACCATGGACAAAAATATTCCTTAAATAATGTTTAAATAAATTGTATTATTATTGTTTTGTTAATATTATTATAAGGCCTACGTAATATATTTCTGTAATAATTTCTTCTAAATTTAGTTAAACCAAACTTTTATTTTGACGAGTTGTAGTGAAGTCCTGTTTCAGAGTGTATTTGACAATAGTTTTTCTCAAATAAAATGATTAAAATGCTCATTAGGCGTTCTCAGAGCAGCTCTGGAAATGTTCATGTATTTATGTCCTCTATTGTTTGTGAGATGCTGAAAACACCATGAGCCGTAGGCCTACTTGAGTAGTACCAAATGGCACATCTCATTCGCGCCGATTCACACAGACACGCAGATTGTACATTTCCTATAGCAGTCTTTTGCGCTGTAATCACAGACCATGTCGCGATTTGATTTATTGTACAGCTTTACTTTTGTGTGTTTTACGTGACACGACTGGATTAGCCTACGGGATTTCCTCTGCATCACAGAAATCATTGACCTTGAGTTATAAACGGAACATACCTTTATCTGCAGGGATGGTGTTCCCGAACATGTTTTTCCTCCTTTTGCAGCCACTTTGCGTCCACAATTTTTGCAAATTGGATGCTCGAGGACAACCACGCGTTCAAGTATTTCAATACTAGCAGGGGTTTGTTCGCTTCACGTGTTGTGTGTGAAGAATCTGTCTCGTCCGTCTCGATTCTGTCCTGTTCTCCCGCACTTCAATCAATCCATGCTGCAGTTTCTGGACTCGGAGCGCGATCTTTTCCACTAGTAGGCCTATTTTATTTATTTATTATTATTATTATTATTTATTTTACTCAGGAACGGATATGATTTAAAATGTAGCGAAGTACAGCCCTACTCCAAACAAAACATACTTAGTAAAAGTAAAATTACAGATTTAAAAAACTACTTAAAAAAGAAGCCTAGGCCTACACAGAAAAACTAATTAATTACAGTAACAAGTGTGTAATTCATTAATTTCTATCTCTGGCATTTGTAAGTTAGACTGAATGATGGTTTAATAGCCTATATGTTGTTATACACATATGACATTTTAAAGCGTGGCATCCAAATACAGCATCGCATTTTAAAGATTTGGTTCAGGTGTTTATCCAGTAGAGGGCGCCACACAACAGTGAGAAAAACACTAAACAACTTCCTCTTCACTGTATTTCTATATAGTTTTGAGCATAATCTGCACTGTATTCTGTTATATTTATGCTTAAAACAAAGAAGAATGACTCCATTGAATTAGTATATTCTCAGAAAGGCCATAACAGCTTAAACAGTTTGGATTCTTTGAAGTAACCTTGGATTTATCTTTATCTTTTATCTTCTTGGAAACATGACTAAAATATGGTATGTTTGATATTCAAGGTGGCAAGGAGCACATTTGCATCTTTCCCAGAAGAATATGTACACAGAGGTGTATTTGATTTCACGTTCACCTTAATCAACATCCTTGTTGGTCCTGGAAAAACATCCTTATCAACCAGTCAAATTTTAGGGTTAGGTTTAGGGATACTGTTAGGTTTAGGCTTGGGTTAATGTTAGTGGCTTGAACACCATCTTTATAAACCAATAATTCTCCACTGATTTGAGGGCTAGTTTGTGTGAGGTGTGTGGTTCTGGTTCTGGTTTGACTGGAGTGTAGTTTCAGGACCAATAAAGATCTGAGCCGTGTGTAAACCAGACGGGGGCCGGATCTGAGCCGACACTATGTTGCTGTCAGGGAGGAACTAAACAAACAAAAAATAAAACAATGTATAATGCATTCCAGATGTGCAGAATGCACCGTAAATTTGTTCCTACTGGAACTTTCTGTGGGATTTTACAATTTGTGAATAATAAAAAGGTCTGAATGTTGTGGAGATGAAGACACCATCTACTCATTTTGTGGAGTGTGTATCTATAGCAATGTGTATAGCAGATCTCAACTTTGAGCGCATGTTTCATCTTTATACAAAGTAAGATTGACTGATGTGTAATGAGTCAGACTTGGTAAATGAAATACAGTTCTAATTTGAACATAATTATAAAATTATTATTATTGCTATGCAATACGAAGTGACCGTTCTCGAAAGAACACTTAAAGAAAACAAAATATATTTGACACTAGTAAACACAACATGAAGAATGGTGCGAATGGCAAGAATATAACAACACTAAATCAGATCGATATTTCAATGAGTTTCTGCAAACTTGCGGTATGTTTGATGCATGGAAATATGAAACCAAACTTCAAGGCATTTTTCTATAATTCATCAGATCTATTCAAGGATTGACTTCATCTTTACAGACAAGAGAATGTTACTTAGATTATGTTAATACACATGTATAGTCATTTCTGACAATGTAGTGATCACTCTCTGCTCTCAAAACAACACACCGTCACGGAGTGTGTGGAGATTCACAGATTCTAGATTACTGGCTTAGCCTATTAGAAATTGTTGAATTCTATCTAATCTGATAGATTACTTTCTTGAAACAAACTGCATGCTGGGTTCATCATAACTTCTGGGAGACGGTGAAGACAAAATCATTTCATACAGTGCGGGCATGACGGAAAAAATGAATGGAGTGGGTCAATCAGATTATCTCACAGATAAACAATATAGATCAAGAGCATTCTAGATTCCCCGTCAGAACTAGATACCTTAACCATGGAGGCAGAGGAGAGGTTATCTGAGATCAGAACAGCAAGAATTCAAGTATGGCAAAAATGCTAAAGTTGCACAATAGAGACAGAAAAAGGAAACTAGTTATATAGCAGAAACTTAGAAGTCACATGGAATAACCACAGATGAGTTAAGCATTAACAAACAGTTTAATGTTTCATTTTATTTATTTTTATGAGGAGCTATACACATCAGACCCACGTGACAGTGACTTTTTTGCCACTTTATCAGTGAACAGGATAAAGTCAGTGTTCAACAATCCATATCAACAGTGGAGATCGGACAAGCTGTTTGTTACATATTCCCTGTGTTTGTTCCTGGATTTTTATTATTGAAGTGTATTCTCAGAGTCAGTCTGGCTGTCAGCATTTAGGCAAATTCATTCAACTTCTGTTTGTGTCAGGTATGGATTATGCCATTTAAGATAATCCATTGACTACACTTTTGAGTAAACTGGCAATATTTACAGTAGTATGTGGTAACTGGCATGTTCTAGAATGTCACAGAGAAGAGGTCACTTTGGGTCATATGTTCTGGACATGTCCACAGCCGGCGTGTTGATGGAGGGAGGAGCCATGGAGGAAGAGAGCCACAATGGGGATGACAGGTGCAATGACTAGATGGAGTCAACCGCACAGCCTTGTTTATAGTTATAATCATATAAGCATGCAGGTGTGTATGTGTTCCCAAAAATCATACTGTACATTCCTTTGTATTGTGTTATTATAGGACAAATGCTTTTGATATTGTCATCAGTGTTTCTGGTTTGACCTGATGCCATTATTTGATGCGTTTCACACACACACACACACACACACACACACACACACACACAATCTAATTGCATACACTAACTTCCTTAGTGACTAGTGCTGGCTACTTACAATTCACAAATGATGTTAGACCCAGCAATTCCCCCTCCCCCAGGTATTTTGAGCAGTAGGTTTATATAAAATATGTAATAAAAAACTAATGTGAAAGTATATTTAAAATGACCAAATACACATTTATTGATCATACTTTTTACTTTTAATATTTAAAAATAAAGTACTTTGTTTATATGTAGTAGTATTTGAAAGAAACTTAGGCTGGATCAACAGTAGCCTATGACCACTTTTTTTCTCTCTCTCTGTACCAAGCTTGTTTTGTAGAAACTTCTTTCAATTTACCTGACTAACAGAAAAATAAACATAGTTTAAAGGTTTCATGTGACAGTTGACCACCCAGTGGTTTAGTTAGTTTAGGATAAGCTGCAGATATGAACATTATTGTTATATAAAACTATAAGACTCAGGTTTGTGAATCCTTTCATTCCTGTATCCTCCACATCAGCTTGCTTATAATCAGTATGGGTGAGTGTGAGTGTTTCATGTCATCTTTTTTGGATTATTTGGATGTTCTTTGCTACTCTTGGTATTTATGTTTTATATTTATGTTTGTCTTCAGTTTGATGTTCATGGCATGCAAGACAGTCTAGGAGAGGATGTTACAGATAGTCTTTATTGAAGGCCCCAGTACAATTTTTTTCCCCCTTCTTACCCAAGTACATTGTTTGTGCACTCATTACTCCCCAAATCATAGCAAGCTTTTAGATACCAACATTCATATAATATGTTATAGACTCAAACTGATCCTCAAAGTAGAAATGCATATCATATTGATTTAAAAAAAGACATGCAACAAAAAGGGGCTGAGCAGAGAGAATGGTATTAAAGAATACACAGTTAAACTAAATCATCAAGTTATGCTAAACATAATCAAGTACGATACACTCTTTTGCTAAGATTTCCCAGATGAAAAAAAGCTGATGAGGGATATATGTAGTGGAATGTGCAGATGAATCTCCAGCATGGTTTCCTGTAGAATCACTTCTGACCATTGGATTTAGGGTTGCATTCTGAGTTAAGGTAGGACGATGTTTTGTCTTCTGCAAAGTCACCTAATATTGCATACAAACATATGAACAAGGATCAATGTGGGAAATTCACTTTGGATGTGTATATAAACAACAACAACAATATAATGTCTGTTCAAGTGTTTTTTCACTTCTCTAATTTTAAGGTTTCATCTGTCACTAAAGGGAATGTACATTCTGATATAAACCAACATACCAACAGCGTCACATACTCCTCCTTTATCTGAATAATGAGAGAGAGAGAGAGAGGGAGGGAGAGAGAGAGAGAGAGAGAGAGAGGAGAGAGAGAGAGAGAGAGAGAGAGAGGAGAGAGAGAGAGAGGAGAGAGAGATGAGAGAGAGAGAGAGAGGAGAGATGTTTAAATGCAACATTTAAAATTATGGTATTCCCAAATCAGATATTTTTGTATTACCTATAGCCTATATTATCTTACCAATAGGATGAACAGGAACTGGTGCAGCCATACAAGCACTTGCTGCAGCTGAGACAAATCAAACACAATTATTTGTTATCGACTTCGGTACTAACATTTTAAAAATGTGACGACTCCAGCATTTCCCTCTATCATTTTGAGCGGTGCTGTTGAACGGATTCTTAAACATCTCTGGTTGGCCATTGTGATGACACGCTCAACATATGTCTCTGATCGGCTACAATGATCAATGCTTGAAAAACAAGTTGTCTTCACCGAGCGCTTACACAGCCGCTGACATCCGCTGAATCGGCGGAAAAATTAAAAAATTTCGGTGTAACTTGGTACGTAAGTCGGTACTTTCAACAACACTAAGATCAGGCCATAGAAAGACTCAGGGATGCATACTCATAGATCAAACTTTTTGTGTGAATGAATATGCATCTCTCCAGGACATTGGGCCTCATTATCAATCTAACGTAGACACGAGAGCAGATCAGAGCGCAGAAATCATCTTACGACATAGTTCACATGTGATTTATATATATATATACTTTTGCTCTTAAGATGCAAGAATCACTTTAAAGACAACGTTAGACAATCTGTTCATTATAGGTCCTTTTGACAAAAGTGATGTTCACAAAAGGTCTTCTATATTAGAGCAACTTCTTACCTCCTCCAGCGACAGATGTAGGGGAGCGCGGGGCACAACCTAACGCGGGGCTAAATGTAACACGGACCTTTTACGTAGTTACTCAGGGTCAAGCGGGTTGTGTTTACGATCTTTTTCTCTCGCTGACAGAAGACGGTCTCCCGTGGATTTGTGAAATTTCATCATACGTATTTTTTCTGTTTCTGAGTTGTGTGTGTACGTCACCAAATCTAACTTTATATTGCCTTAATCACTGTCTTGTTGGCTAAAACCATGGCACCATTTTGAAACATGTCAGCAACTCCTAGCAACTGTTAGCTAGGTTTAAAATATTTTTTAACACAGCGGGGTTAGTTGTAACACAGTGTTACAACTAAGCCGCCAAGTGTTTACAATATTGTAGGCTATGGGATTTGTTTACTATATTGATCACTTGTTTATTTATTAAAAATATTGCCTGTTTTCATGTAATAAACACTTTAAAATGTGATTTTAAGCTTGTTTTTATTATTATTACTGTTACTATTAATAATAATAATTTTGCATGCAAAACTGTTCAGCCCTTTCCTATATCTCTATCCATGATATTTATCCATAATAGAAGGATGATTGGATGAGGGATGGATGAATAGATATCTATCTATACAGATGTACAAACAATATCAAACTATACAGATAAAATAGTACTGAATTATGTGTGTTACACACAAGTGTTACAACTAACCCCTCTGTCTGTTACAACTAACCCCCGCATATGGGGTAAGTTGTAACATTTGCACTTCTGTCACTTTCAGTGCAACTGTACGAAAATGGAAGGTCCTAGAAAAAAACTTTAAGTGTTCATTTGTAGCAGAGATGTGTATGTTTCTTGTGTAAAAAAAAATAATTAATCTAACCTAATTATTTTTAAAATAATTGAGCCAAAACCAAAATGCGTTAGGTTGTGCCCCGCTCTCCCCTAATTGTTCCAGTGTTTATTACAAACTTAAAAAAATAAAATAAAAAGAAATTAGCATGTAACAGCATTACACTCAAAATTAACTTGTAAAAGATCATTTTAATCCCATTCCCAACCCACCTTATTCATCTAATTTAAGAAGCTCTGACAGCATTTTGTTAGAGTATACTGTATATATACAATTATATAACAAGTAATGTTCCCCATTACCAAAAACCAAATAGCTTTCATATTAAAATAAAGACTCTATATTAATGGTCCATTGTATTCCAATGTTGAGAAAAAAGTATTTTGTGAAAGAAACCATGCCTGCAGCTTCAGCTTGTATTGATAAAACAGATGCACTATTCATAGTTTTCAGTCACGTGACCTGTGCGGTGGCCTGGAGGGCAAAACAATGGGCCTACATGCCACTGTGTTTTAGTCACTAAAAACCGACAGGTCCTGTATAGGCTCTGTATGATGTTCTCATTGATATGATATTTTCCTGATTTTGTAACCTGTAATTGCATTCCTCATTTCTACCTATGGCATTGGTTATATACTGTACATTGGTTATATTATATATTGGACATAACCTATATATAACCAAAGATCCATTTCAGGATCTACATTCTGTGATAAAAAAAAGCGGTACAAACAGCCAATATAACAGCAAAAGAGTTGTAAAAACGTAATGTATTTAAAACAGCGTAAATCATTTTTTATCTGAATGTAAAAAATAGTCAAACAGTTAGAGAAATTGATTAGTAAAACTTTTAGCAGAATCCAGACTGGAACATAGTGACCGTCGTCAGCCATCAAATCAATCACAATCAGATTTCATAAACACTTTTCTGGCAACACCTAAGTCATGGGTTTGATTCCCGCAAATCTTCACCCAACTTAATGCCTTGAATGCACCTTAAGACTAGGAAACTTTTTATGCGTTTTGGCAGTTCTTTTACACGGCCACAGCGTTTTGGGGGCCTGTAAACGCAAACCTTTGAAAATGGTTTCAAAGTGCAAGTTTTGTTAATGGGCCCTATCTTGCACCCAGCGCAATTGACTTTGAACACCGACGCATGTATCATTCCTATTTTGCACCCGCGCACAGCGGACTTTTCCCTCCACAGACGCACGTTGGTAAATTAGGAAATGAACTTGCGCTCGCGGGGGCGGTTCAGCGCAAAGAGTAGGCGTGTTCCGGCGCAAAAGTTCCCTGGTGCTATTTTCCAGTTTTAGAAAGCAATTGCGCCATTGACCAGGAAAAAAAACAGTCTAAAGACAGTGGCGCGTTGCGCGTTAGTGACATGGTATTTTAAGGGCGCGTGCTTGGCCATAATTTTAACGCGCATCCACTTTGATTCTCTAATATAAACAGATGCAGCAGTTTTCATTTTTGCAAATCATACATTATTACAAGGAAAAATATTAACACACGAGGGAAATCATTGTTGTGTCCGTGAAGATGTGAAAAAGATCTATCTAGATTAAAAAAAAAAAAAATTCTAGATTAGGCTACACATATACTACCCAAATTATACGCCTGTTTAACCGAAGCTAATTTGGGTGGGTTTCTCCCATCATCCCCAATGTCACTTCTCTGTGTTTTATGGCCCTGACGAGAACGTCGGTTTCCTCGGCTGTGAACCGCTCCTGGCGTGCGCCTGGCAAATCCACCGTTATAATAGCAATAGGCCATGGAACAAGCGCGCCGGCTCTTAAAGGGAATGTGAGAGGACGCTCTGATTGGTTTATTTCACGTTACGCCCAAACCACACCTATGAATAATGAAGCTACTTCAGACCAACCCCTTTTAGATTTGCGTCGGCGCAAGAGTCATTTATCCCGCCGGGAAAATAGCAACAGCGCCGGGATCCGCCCACAAAGTTACTTGCGCTTTGCACTTTGACACTTGCGTTTCAGATCGTTAAAATAGGGCCCATAGTCTCAGTGAAAACTACAAAAACACATATCGGTGAAAACGGTAACTTTAAGGCCTTTTTATGCTTCTGCGTCATATCGACGGCGTACCCCCGCAGACCCTTCTGCGTCGACGCGAACCCCTCCGCCGTAGCTCGACGTGCACCTCCAAAAAATTGTAACTACGCGTCGAGGCGACGCAGACCACAAGGGCTGTGATTGGTCACACCCCCACCCCCCTAGCGTTCTGGCGGTGAAATGCACCGCGATGCAACACAACCCGACGCAGAACCATAAAACGGCCACGACGCCGTAGGAGTGACGGCGTAGCTACGGCGTGGAGTTGACGCAGAAGCATAAAAAGGCCTTAAGTGTTTAGTCTATAAGCGTGCGCGTTTGGCGTCAGAATGTGTATGTGCGCAGGCGCATAGTCCTTTCTTTACAAAGTGACATCGCCAACTACTGGCCTGGCAACATATATAGCGTCTTTCATCATTTTTGCGGATGTACGAACACACATAACAATGTCGTCTGTACAAAGAAAACACTTTTTCCATTTTTTTGTACATCGTTGTCGTGTAAACATACCCTTATTTGTTTTATCATTGTATCGTTGTTTCCTTTTCTGGTTTCTTTGTTTGCATTTGTTACTATTCATTGTTTGATTAATGCATCTCACCTTGTTTCCTTTCCTTGTTAACCTTGATATATTGAGCTCGTTTTTCACTTATTCTTTGCTGATGATGACTTATATTAAATTATATTCAAAACAAGTCTTATTTTCTTACTCGGCTTTGTTTCTCAAATAAACAGATCTTACTTAAGGAGACAAAATACTGTGCTTGACATGCAAGGTAAAGTTTAGGGAAGCGTTCAGAATGCTTATTATTGGAAAAAATTACAGGCTAGACAAATCATCAAAGGTACATTTAAGGCACTAGACACTTTCAAGACATTTTATTAAGATATTTAACACTTAAATATCCCAGTGAACATTGACGATCCATCTGTTACAGATGTATTTATTGAATAAGGTTGTCTTCTGTTACAAACTGCTCCGAGACAAGAAGTTTGAGATCCAAATGCAGTTTATTAGAGTAATCCAGAATCGTAATCAAACACAGGCAAAGGGTCCAAACACCGGAAGGCAGTCCAAACAAACAAACAAACAAACAAACAAACAAACAAACAAGGGTCAGAGGCAAAAATCCAAGAACCAAGAGACAATGAAACCAGGGAGAATGCTCAGAAATGCAGCGCAACAACATAAAACTTTGCAGTGAGTGATACGGTGAACCAGGCTTATGGGGTGAGCTAAACAGGTGAATGTGATAATGGATGAAGGGCAGTGAGTTTATGGGAAATGTAGTTGTGAGGGATTCATGATAGTCTGATGTGGAGTGCACACCAGCTGATGACCGATACACAAACCCAGTTCATGTAAATATACAGTACTGGACATTTAGTTAGTATTTATACACAAACACACACACAAAATTAAAACTATGACAAAGCTGTTTATGTGATAAATATAGATTTGATTTATTTAACAGAGGTTGATTTTTAAAAGATAAATACATTATGGCATTGTTGTTCACTTAACATCATTTTTCACAAGTGTCTAAAACACTCCACACACTGTAGTTTGCAGGTATTTCTCCATGCATCTCGCCACAGTTCAGAGTCACATATTTAAACAGTGTTATTTTCTGATCTCACACACATTCCTGCTGTCAGTGTGTCTGGTTTGTCAAGTACTTCAGGAATGCAGATCTTCCAATGACGTCCTCAACTTGACCTGCAGAGAAAGTGATACAAAAGGGTAAAAATGTAATCCTTGGTTGTTTTAATAAAATTTAACTGTTTGTTTTATATCTATTTATTTTATGTAATATTTGTCAATGTTTGATGTTATTCATCCATTAAATATCTTGCGCGCAAAATCAGAGTTTTTGTATTATAGCATTGTTTGTACTGTGTTTTTGTATTACAGCATTGTTGTACTGTGTTTTTGTATTACAGCATTGTTGTACTGTGTTTTTGTATTACAGCATTGTTGTACTGTGTTTTTGTATTACAGCATTGTTGTACTGTGTTTTTGTATTACAGCATTGTTGTACTGTGTTTTTGTATTATGGACACAAAGTTACTGAAGCCTGCAGAGTGATCAGTCTGGTTGTTAGATAAATAGATGCGTCTCATTTAGTTTGTAGAGACGTGTCACATGATGCCAGTGTTCAATGTTTTACATTCACTAAGGCGTGGTGTTACCGTGGCAACCCTCGGCACCAGGATGCTGGAGTAATAAACACTGAAAAGAGCCACATCCTTTTCTTTAGCAAATTCTGCTGCCAATCGACTGATGTGTTATAGGGAGTTAATTAATCAGATTTGGTAAATGATGTGCAGTTTCAATATTAGCAAACATAAAATCATGTAGGCCTATACATTTAACAAAACATATTTAACAAAAGCAAACACAACATAAAGAAACAATAATTCATCAGTAGGATAATTGGGCCCTTTCTTAACTATTAATGATGCTTTTTTCATCACAAAGGGATTGATCAGTATTATGGATGGATGGACAGACGAATGGAGTTATTTAAAATATATCATGTTATTGATAATGACTGATTAATTAGGAACAACGAGGTGCCGATAATCACACATTTTAGGATTCAGGTTTTCAGACTAATTCCCCATTTTACCCACTTATTTCAGTGGCGTGTTTCTTTTTGCTAATTAATAATAAAAGAATAAGCCTCATTTGCTAGTCTCATGAAAAAAAAAAATACAGTATATATATTTTTGCAAAATGATTTCATATGAGAGTTAGTTGACATGTAGGTGCAATACTTATAGTAAACAGAATGTCTAAAGGGGACTATCAAAAAAGTTTCTGGCATCTTTGTTGACTGTCATTATGGTATTCTCTCAGTTTTCTTGTGCTTACAGTTTAACGATTTAGTAGTAAACTTCTAATCTCGTTACTTCACTTAAAGGAGAACTCTGGTCAATTTTAACATTGAGCTAATTTTTTTGTAAATTTGGAGTGCTGTCAATACAGAGAACAACGACAAAAATCGGTGTTGCCTACACCGTCTTATCCTCTTTTTTAAAATTTGCACCCTGTTGACCTTCAATTGGGCAAGTTTTTAAACCTGCTTTTAGCCTCTTAACATCCCTTATTGTTTCATTACAAGTGCCCAGCCATGTTAGATGATAACTTCAGAGTGAACACGAGTGAATCTGACTGCAGGAGATGTGAAAGATATGAATAAAAATGATGTTATTTCAGCCAGCGCTCATACCTGTATTTAGTTCCTGTTTTTGGTCGAAGTCCAAAGTAGTCAATTGTCGAGTTCACGCGCATGGGTTTAGTTACATATGATCACGCGCGTGAACTCGACAATCGACTAGCAACTGCCTAGCAACGCCCTAGCAACCACCCATAATACCCTAGCAACCGCCTAGCAACCACCCAGAACACCCTAGCAACCACCTAGCAACCGCCTAGCAACCCACCCAGAACACCCTAGCAACCGCCTAGCAACCACCTAGCAACCACCCAGAACACCCTAGCAACCACCTAGCAAACCACCCAAAACACCCTAGCAACTGCCTAGCAACCACCTAGCAACCACCCAAAACACCCTAGCAACTGCCTAGCAACCCACCCAGAACACCCTAGCAACCACCCTTGCATTCCCATTTTCCTCCAATTTTTAAAAAATATTTTAATACAAATAACACAAATAATAGTGTTTATAATTATAAAATGTAGAAAATTGTAAACATTTTGGTAGATTTACAATGCGAATAACCATGGAAATGTGTCATTACAGTCTGTAAATATCTCTTAACAACACAAGAATGCAATCACTACCACTAAGACTAGTGTAGTTTCTGGTAAGAATCTATTCTATATTAACAATGCATTAAATCACATTACACATTAATAAACAACAATAAATAAATAAAATAAAAACAAATTAAGTGATAACTCACATGCATCTGCTCCGTTAATGAAGCCATGTCTTAAGTCAAGTGTTTGTCTTCTTCTTCTTTGTTTTTAACGGTGGTTGACAACCAGCTTTTGGGTCGTGCCATTGCCGCTCTTGATTGACAATCACAGGCGTCCAATCACAAGTGACTTCCGGGAAAAGGGATGTAACCAATGACATTTGAGGTTATTAAAACAGTAAGCCCCGCCCCTCGACTGCCAAAAATAAAAGTGTTCGAGCGAGCAAAAGCAGCAGGCGAGAGCAGATCGAGCGCGAGAGCGTGGGGAATGATCATGCGCGGCGCGCGATGGCTTGTATTGCGTGCAGAGGAGATGTCTGCGCGGCGCGCGATGGCTTGTATTGCGTGCAGAGGAGATGTCTGCGCGCGCGCGATGGCTTGTATTGCGTGCAGAGGAGATGTCTGCGCGCGCGCATGGCTTGAATGAGCTCGCGAGTTCCCGTTTCCTCGCGTGTAGATCTGTTATTCGCTCGCGAAAGTCATTTACCGCGCGCGCCAGCATCAGCTGTGCGCTCGTTTATTATTGTCATTGATTTGCCGCCATACGCGGACTATGATTGACAGCTCGCTCACGAGCGAGGGCGGGGTCTGTGTTGAAACGATGCTGTCAATCAACAATCGTGGGAGGCGGCGCGTCAATTTGCTCATTTGAGAAAGGGTAAAACAGCTCAATTTGAGACAGGGTAAAACATATGAGGAGATTAAAAAAAAAAATCACTGGATGGATTTTTATCTTTTTATGATGGTTGTGTACAGGCACTGCCAACACACATTTCAGTGCAATCAACTTGTAAAAGTGCATGTACCATTATATGACCCCTTTAAAATATCAAAGCCATTGTATTGTCTCAAGATTCACACCAGTGATGTTTTTTTTCTAAGGCACGTTTATAAAAGCCACTCAAATGCCCTAATTGAACGAAGGCCTAATCCAGGCTTAATCTAAGCCCTGTCTGTTAAAACCAAACCATATAGTTTTTAATTAATAAAGTTAACTGGTGATGTTCCACTCTGAATGCTGCTTTATATAAAAAACAGACAGGTATGTTGTCTTTATATCTGTGCAGTAATTTTTTTCTCTCTGAACTTTGGTTCCATAATCAACAGCAGGAAAAGAAAACAAATCTAATCAAGCAAACCAAGGACTGGACCGGACGGAGATCATTTTGATATGTGTTGGCACTCTCGGATTATTATTGGGTCTATTGCCTACTTTATAATTCACCGGAGGAAAAAAAATCTGAGGCTGCCTTATAGACCATTTGGGAGCAGACATCACAGTGTCAGAAAAATGTGTCAGAAAAAGGTGGTAAACAAGTGGAGGAAACCGAGAGAAATCCAATGAATAAGAGAAAATATATATATTGTTGTGCCTTTGGATGTCAGAATCAGAAAAAAATAGAATACTGTCATTGAAGATGCTCTTTGAAGCTAAATTAACTGAACTGATGAAACCTACGATTACCCCAAAGGGATAGTACACTTTGAAATAAAATGTTGGTATGTTTTAGCTTACCTCAAGGGCATCCAAGATGTAGGTGGTCTTTGTTTCCGCAGTAGCTTCAATTTTGATATTTTTAGGTCCAAACCGTTCTTGTCTGTCAGTCATATAATGCAGGACTATGGTCACTGTCTCAAAGAGCATGCAGAGAGAAGTCCAAATTAAACAATTCCCCATCATAAATACACATTGATGGCCTAAGACACGAAACGAGCGGTTTGTGTGAGAAAACGAACAGTATTTATATAATTTTTTACCTCTTGTACACAACCACGTCCAAGTGATCTGAGGGCGGGTGCGCGCTTCCTGGTGTGTGACGTGGGCGCGCGTTCTGGCTTAATCTGCGCAAGCGGCGGAAAGAAAACATACGTAATTGTTTTATTTTACGTCGGTTTTAAACATCCCGGATAAGCGCAAATTAGTATCATTTCTATTAGCCATCTTACCATAGACAGTATATAAGATGGACACAGCGACCCCATAGACTTCAACGGAGAAAAGTGAAGCCCATTTGAAGCACTCACTTCCTGATCGCCAGGTGTACTGCGCAGACTCAAACTGAGCTTGGTGACGTGAGCAACGTGTCTGACAGTTTTCAGGTCTTCTAGTAGCTGTGCCGAGAGAAATCTGAATCATTCCCTTCCGAATCTCGCAGAGACGGAGAGCGTGAGTATTAGCTGTCCATGAGCTAGCAGCAGGAGCAACTTTATCACTCTCTGTGGGCTTCTCCCTTGACTTTATCAGACTTTATGCCTCCACGTCGCCCCGATTGCTCGTGAGCTTCTCCGCCGGTCTATACGGTAATTTCTCTACAGTGCGACAGAGAGTCGCGTGGGTTATGACGCAATCGTTAGCCTATTTTTACAAAAAACGGCTTCTACGGGGCCATAACGTAAAGATACAAGGTAATGGAGCCTTTTATACATTGTTGTGTTTCTTTAGAAATAAAAAATGGACAAAGGGAGTCTTTGGACGCCTCAGATGTAAAGTTATTTGCTGTCAAAGTGACGCAAAAATGAATGGGAGTCAATGGAATGCTAACAGCAGGTGAAGTTCTGCTACAATGGCGGCGCCCGGGGAGGCTTCAGTTTCCGGCAGATGGATTACCCCCTTGCATCTTACCTGCAATCTCTGTTCTGTGTTAAACAATGAGTGACGTACATGCACGAGAGATCACTTCCGGCGCTTTCCGGCGCACACGTCACACACCAGTAAGCGCGCGCGCGCCCTCAGATCACTTGGACGTGGTTGTTAGTTAGTTAGTTATTTCGG